>VZTO01022705.1:16932-34747 GCA_013400615.1 Syrrhaptes paradoxus
TTTCTGGGCTGCAAGCGCACACTGCCGGCTCATGTTGAGCTTCTCATCCACCAATACCCCCAAGTCCTTCTCCTCAGAGCTGCTCTCTATCCATTCTCTGCCCAGCCTGTATTTGTGCTTGGGATTGCCTCGACCCACGTGCAGGACCTTGCACTTGGCCTTGTTAAATTTCATGAGGTTTGCATGGGCCCACCTCTCAAGCCTGTCAAGGTCCCTCTGGATGGCATCCCTTCCCTCCATTGTGTCCGCCACACCACACAGCTTGGTGTCATCAGCAATTTTGCTGAGGGTGCACTCAATCCCACTGAATTTTATTTTATTTTAAAAAATATTTTAGTGATTGTAGAGGACACTGAGCCTCTTGGATTCTTTTCTTTGCCTTCTGTGTTTTGGAGCTTCAGGAACAAGGAGAACAAGCCCATTGATTTCAGCTCTTAGAATTCTTCACATTACTTTGAGATGTTTTCTATTCCTTTCCAATATCTTCTCCAATGGCTTTATTCCCCGTTGCAAATTCTAGTAGACCAAGGACTGTCATGTTCTTAACCCAGAGAAGTACATTTTCTCCTTTAAGTTATTCTGAGTTTTAGCTGTTCTCATTTCTAATGAGAAATGTCATGCATATACTGCCTTAATGGTCATGAAGTCTGCCCTTGGTAAGTTTAAAAAATTATGGCTCTGTTGAAAAAAATTATGCAGCTCTTTCTTTTCACCAAGGGTGGGATATTGCTTTGGAATGTTCCTTTTGCAACAGCATATACAATCTTTTGCAGACTCCGTCTTTGCACAACATATGAGATCTTTTTTTTTCAATCAGATATCTCTTCCTGTAGTCAAAAGTGACTTTTTTTGATTTCAGAGCAATTTCTATCAGCTGTTCCTGGTTGATTCATTCAGAACGACTTCCTCCTTTGTCAAGTTGGGCCTTTCCTTTGCACAAATTCCAGTTTTGTTCCAGATTCAGCCTGCTTTCTTTTTCCTCCTTACTTTTTCCCAGTTGTGAAATGGTTTTTCAGGTATTCAGACATTCATGTGATTTTAAACAGAGCACAACACAGTGGGGAAAAGAGCAAAACACAGCTCATTTTGTCTCATTTATTTGTAACTGATTTTCCTACGTAGCCTCCTTTGCCTGTATTAACTAGAAAACTTTTAGGGAAATTCAAGTACATCAGGAAAGTCATAGCTGTTATCAGAAATAAGATCTCTCATACCTGAGGTAAGAGCCAGTGCAACTTGAATAAAACCCTGTTAGCAGCAAGGCTGTACAGACTTTATGGGTTGAAAAGTTTTTAAAGAAGAGAAAAAATAAGATACTGGGGGGATAAAACATAGCAAATTGTTAGAAAAGATATTTTTGTGGCTAGTTGCTCAGAAGTCTTTGGAATGGGCAGTGTCAATCATACAGCTGAGAGGAGCTCGTGAGAGATTTTTTCAGGAAAATGTCACCACAGAGACTGTTTTTGCTTGCTTTGCAGCAAAGCATGAATCATCCAACCTTCCAAAGCATTATGTCATCATTTTGCAAACTTTATAATTGCTATGTATTACAAAGGAAAAAAATACATTAAAATGACTTCTATATGTAAGCACAAATTTTAATATTATAGTTTCAGATCCCTGAATACTTTATTCATATGTACTGAACACTCACTCTTGCTACCAGTGACTTCCAGAATAAATCGGTCAGTGATTTCCAAATGTTGTGGTAATCTAGGCATTGTTATGCACCTAATCAAGTTGCATCATGCAGCTGTAATAGCTGAGTTATGGCGTCCTATAACTTCACCAATATTTCTTACTCATCTTGTATATGTCAGTATGTACAACAGATAGTTTGTCTTTGCTCCTGGATGTGGACTGAAACACATATGTAGATAAAAAATGACAGCTCAGGAGGAAAAGCTCTGCCTAAATTAAAGGTATAAAGGGAGGATTTCGCACAAATAGTTGTTTTTTTTGAGGTATTCTTTTTCCCTGAATGGCTTATTAATTCTGAAGGTCATTTTGGGTTAGAATTCTTAATCTGAATTATGTTGTTATTCATGGCCTCATTTTGTGTCTTTTCATCATCTTCTTTGTCTGATGGCTATTTTAAATAGGGCTTTTAAGAACAAGATGGATGGCAAAAAAAAGAATGTGTTTACTTTATCCATTGTTATGGCCTGATTCCACTATACTTACCCTCACTGAGGCATGCATTAGATTTCAAGTGTCCCATTCATCCCAGTGAAACTAATTGCAGAGCAAAATAGTCAAAAATGTGAATGAGGACTCAAAGAATCCAGTTGGCAGTAATTATTGAGGCAAATAAAAACATTTTGGTTTGGTGAATTGTCCTTTAGTGCATAATGGCTAGATGTGAGACCAATGGGGGTGTCACAATGCACTTGAATAAGAAGGGTGACCACTGCATACCAGAAAAAAATGTGATTTGGCAAAAAAGCTGCATTGATCAGAGAGGATGAGATCTTATGGTACTGGAACTGAGATTCCTTCATGTGCTAAATACAGCCTAAAGTCTTGTCTCTGGCCAGTAACTGGAAATATTTACATACATGGAAATATATGTAATAGTATTTATTTTGCTTGTCCTAAAGGTATATATAGAAAAGCCTGGTAAATTTGAAGTTTTTCTCTATAAGTTCTTTGGGAACTTAATTTTCTGTCCAATAAATTTTCAGGCAGAGATAGATAACATCTATTACTAAAACTTATAGTATATTTAGCAGAAGAGATAAACTTTTTTGCACACCTTTCAGGCTTGAAATAGAAACAGCAATCTTCAAATACAAGCTGAGTTTAATTAGCTGAATCTCAGTTAAACCATGAGACAAGAACTGTTAGGTCTGTTGGAAGCCGAGGGAATGTTACTGCTGGGGAGGGATGATAAGATGTAGGAAAAGAAAATTATAGTTCATACCCTCCGGAGCTTGAAGAGATTAGTAGCAGTTTAGGTGAGCACAAGACTAAGAAAGCTATGAAGCTATCAACTACCTAGGCTATTAAATTTTTGGTATTTGGTAGATTTATAAAATTTAGCTCTGAAGCTTATGTCTGGAAATATTTTACACATTTCTCTTGAGATCAGGGCTGAGAGATCACTGATAGAGTGATTGCTTTGTGGGCAGTACTCTCATGTGAGTCACTGGGGCTTTCTGCCCCTTAATCATCATCCAGGAGTTCATTTTAGTATGTTACTGTCTTGGCCAAGACTTTTGATGCATTGGGCAATGAAGCTGTTGGACCTCAGGATCCTGATGGCTCTGTATTGGGGATATTTATTGTGATGATTTTGAAAGTTTGTCACCAATTTTACCAGAATTTATGGTCTGGTATTACTCAGCCCATGTCAGATTGTGGCATCCTCCTACTATACATAGTCACAGTCAGACCCATGAAAAGCTTGCAGTTTAAATAGCTGAAATAGGCAAAAGACCGCACTAGTATCACTCAGTTTTCTTCTTTCCTCTTGAGCAAAATATAGCCTGTGCCATGTAAGACCAGGTACAGAAATAAAAGCTGGCTCTGAACAAGGCGGCATGTCGGCGTGGCATGCTTTCTGTGTTCTGCAGATATAGAACAGCCGCTTTGTAATGTACTAATTACTTAAGGATGGCACTACATGATGTGGCTATGCTGCATCCGGAATCTCAGCTAAATTGTCTGTAGTCACAGGGTGTCCCTGGACAGTGCTCCTTGCTCTTCATTTACACTTGTTGAACTCAATCTGCACCTCCTGTAAGGGAGCTCTTTGTCTTGGTGGGGCTGATGGCCACTTTTCCATTAAACCTTTGAGTAAAGCACTCTTCTAACGAGAGGTAATCAGCCCAAGAGAAAGTCACATCCATGTCTGATGTAAAATGGATTATCACCATGGAACTGTCCCCTGGTATTTTGTGTCTGACTTCTCTTGTCTGTGTCTGATTTAGAGGATAAACACCCTAGGGCAGTGTTTGCACAGTACCGCATGCCATGACAGCAGTCCATATATTATAAGAGAAGGTGATCACTCTGGATTGTTCCCAGCTTCACATCCCTGACCCCGCTCTCCACAGATCCCAAGCAGTGTGTAGGAGCTATGTTTTCTGAGAAGGACACTGTTCTACACTTGAACGGATTTCACTTTGAACTAGTATTTTCTTGCTAAGGGGCATTAAAACATATTAATTCATAATTTAATGAGGTGGTTTTTTTGCTATTCACTCCATTAATAACGCAGATCTATTCCAGATGTTAAGACACCTAGGTCAGTTTTACACAGTCAAACGATTAAAAAAAGCCCCGAAAGCCTTAAGCAATTCCCCCACACTACTTGAAACCCAAATGACTTCAAAATTACCTTTTTCTCTCCCTTTCTCTCTTGCTCTCCTTTTTCCCATCTGCTTACCACCCACCTTTGGTTTTATTACACCCCCTTTCCTCTGCTCCTTGACTCAAAACCTGAGCTTCTCATGGAATGATTTCCTCTTCTTGGGAGACACAGAAGTATTGCTGCAAATATATATAATAATCTCCTTCAATATATGAAAATATTTAGGCATGACCATAACATGAAAGAAAACCTTAATTGGATACAATATGCTCCTAATTTTAGCTTATTCAAACTATTTCACAGAAGCTTGAATTCAGCACTTTCTGCATTTTTATTGTTCTTCCATAGGCACTGATGAAGTACAAAACACCGTTAGCTTGAAAGGCACTGTTTACGTTTGAAGAACAGAATGCACAAGGTCAGAGGAGACTCTGTCCCATATAATTATTTTAACCTTTTTCCCAACTCACTCCTTGGGTTTTCTGGTATCCTGTGTTGTTTTCTTCCATTTCCCTTATGAGCACAAAAAAAAATACAGTAAGATAAGCTGATGGTCCTTACCACCCAATCCCTCCCCCTCCCATATAGCAAACAACAAAAATCTATCTGTATGTATATGTTAAACATTTGCAAATTATTAGGCATGATGTCTGGTGGGCTATGCTTCTTATCTGAAATGTATAGATTCCCTTAAATCACAAGTTAAGATCTCAGCATTGCTGAAATATGCATTCTCTGGTTTTCAGTGGATTTAATGCCTTTCTACTTACTCTGCAGTTCCCATTAATGTTAACAGGCATATTTCTTTTTGCTTCCGTTGGAGTCGACTTGATACACATGTGGGATCCTTTGATAACCTCTTAAAAAGACACCCTTCTGCTTTACATGCACTTATAGCTTTAATGATCTCATGATGCTTCTTTGTGCCTCCGTGGCCAAGATGTTATCTAATTCTTCTTGTAAATAATACAAGATAGTCTTTTACTCTGTAAGTGACCTCTGTAGCATGTGCTAACAGTTTATTTGAATATACCTTGCCTACAGGGTGTTTTGCTGGAGTCAGGGGAAAGCATTAGGAAGCAAAGCAGAACTGCAATTTCCTTGCTTTTCTGCAGCTCAGAGACAACTGCATCTATTCAGTTACTGGGCAAGACAAAACCTGGGAGAGGGAAAGGTGAAAGAAGGAGGAGCCGGTACGGTTCTTTTTGCTTTCCAGTTCATCAGTCCAAAGACATATAGGAGCAAGTCATTTCTCCTGGGGAGCCTCTGAGCAAACCCCATTGAGATGGATTTTTTTTGTATCTGCTTCAAAGGCCACTGTAAACATACCATGATGAATTGTAATGTGTCTATGTGTACATTTGTTCCTACTTCTATTTATAGATGCCGTATTTAAATGTTTGAATCCATAGCTCATGTCATAAGCTAACCAGTTTCTTGGAGTAAATTTTCCACAAAATGCATGAAATCAGAGTTTTGGATTCCTTTTTATAGCTACATTTTGGTCCACAGGAAGTGTTAAACAACTGTTGAAACAGAGCCTTCATGTTCAGAGCTGTCTGATCTAAAGGTATTCAAAAGAGTGGGCTGCAAGGCTTTAAAGTCCCAGTGTGCCTGTGCACATCACACACTTCAGCATGGCTTTCCTCTGCAAACGTTAGGACTTCTGCCATCTGTAAATAGCTTGAGCAGGATGGTTTTGCAGTGGGATGTGTGGTGGGCTCGGCTGTTCTCTCTCTGTCTTTGGCCCCCACCTGTGTCCCCTCAACAGCACTTTGAGGGCAGCCCTGAGCCCTCCGCCTTGGCCGTCAGGAGCAGCTTTGTAAAGAAGTGTAAAATGCAGGAGAGCCAGGGTAAGGGGAAAAAAAAAAGTCTGCCTTCCCTTCTTGAAGGCCTACAGGCATGCCCCTGCCATGGGATCCAGGTGGGAGAAGGTGCTTGCCCTCCCTCTGCCCTCTTGAGCCTCTCTTTGCTTCTGGGCCATTCTTGGCCAATGGCAGTGGTGGTTAAGCTGTGTTTTTGGGACCTGCTGAGTAAATATGGGGTACTCTGCTCTAACATGGAGCTGGTAGCTGTTTTACAGCCTTCAGCAATGGAAGAGATTACTTTCCTTAATTAAATAAAACAGCAGGGCGATCAGCATAATTCAGATCCGGGGTCTAATGGAGGAGACTAGAAAGGGTGATAGCTGCTGTGCGTCCCGTTGCATGCATGTCACGCAAGGGTCACTAAACACGTGCATGTGGCTTCAGATTTCTGCAGTTCCCGAGTTCTATTTGATGTTAGTAGGACGTGTGAAAAATCTAAAGTAACTGATCATCTGCATGTGTAACATTAGAAAGCAGAGGAGTGAGCTTCCTTTCATTTCTCCAAATATAGATTCTGTTCTGTTCCTTCTTACTATTGCTGGCCAGAAAATTTGCATCAATCTTTTTTCCATTTTCTGTGTTTCTGGTAGTGCCTCTGAAAGAACTGAAATGACTGAACACTGAGGCTACTAACTCACAACATCATTCAAATCTTCCTCTCTCTCTGACCTGTACAAAGCTAGTGTGACTACTGTTGCATTAAGGACAAATAAGCTTATTAAAAATGTGTTCACTGTTTCTGGTACTTACACCAATTCCAGTAATAACTGGAAGTTAATAGTTGTCAAATTCTGGTTGTTGGGATTTTTTTTGTAGATACTTGCATACTTAGGCACTGCATTACGATGAATATTCATTTTGGTTGCATTGCACTTCCCCATCACTGACAGAGAGAGATTAACTAAAACAATATTTTATTTCCTACTTTAATGGTGAGTACATAGCATCAATTATAGTATTAATCCAACTAGAAACTCTTGTACAAAGCTATTTCAAGCCATTAGTTGCCCCTTTGTAATTGATGGATTACTGCATTACCATTTAATTTAGTATTGTTTTCAAAGCATTACATTCTGTTTCATTCAAGTTAATTGTATAGCCAAATAAGGAAAGAACTTGCTTCATGAGCATGAGTGATGCAAGCGTGGATTCTTCCTAATTTCAGATGTATAATGGGATGTGATCCGTATAACAATTCTGTACAAGGCCCTCCAGTTAGCATTACCTTGCAATTTATGGCAACAAGAAATGAGGGAGTGGACCAGAAGATTGCATGGAATTTGGATTCAGCATTGTGATAGTCTTCTGTGCAAATGGAAATTAACATCAATTATTCAAATCTAGTTAGGCTTTTGACCCTCTTAATTGCAAAGTGTTTTCCATTCAGTGATCAAGCCCAATTCTCTAAATGTAATAGCAATTATAACTGTGCATCCAGAGGAAAATATACTCTCTTTGGCCCAATTTTCAGCTCAGATATGACCTCTTTATGCTGCTTTTTACACAGAGGGGTTGTTAAGCTGGAGCAACTGTTCTTTTTTTCATAGAACATATCCCAGGTCTGTTGAGAAACAGAGACTGTAATCTTCTTCACTGCCCCAGTATAAAAACAGGGAAAACAATGGGCAGGATCAAGCTACCTAGACACAAGTATGTAGACCTTTTTATACAGAAACCCTTAGGTACCTGAGACACCGTCACAAGGGTAGCCAATGTGGGGAAGATCTGCAGGAGCTGGAGGCAAGGCTGGAGGCAATACTCTAGGGTATCTAAATGGCACGGTGGTTAGTTGCCTGAATTACCTTGGTTTCACCTGGCAACTGGGACAGCTCTTCTGGACTATGCAAGGCTGAATGTAAATTATATTATTCTTGAAGCTGAAAATGGCTTCATGCACTGGGTTGCATAAGGGTATAATGAAGCTTTTCCTTCTTAGAGCAATTCTTATTTTTTTATTATAGTAACTTCAGGCAACTCCTGTCCATCTTCTAGATTTTCCATGGCAGAAGTGATGACTCTGTTGCATTCTTTGAATGTTTAGTCCTTAAGGGTTTCAGGATTTGAAAATACTGCACGCTTTACTGCAAATAAACAATGCATTATGTGTCTTGAACTACAGTCAGGCCTTTACTGAGTGGACGATAAACACCAAAACTTAATATGAATTCCTAGTCCTCGTTCATAATAACAGCTTCATCCAAATGTGCCAGGTCTCCTTCCTAGCCACCTTCCCTAACTATGTTTCTGTAAGATGAGAGTAGAAAGATCAGGTAGCAGCTGGTGATATGTTTGGCAAAGAGAAGATGTCTTGTCTGATACTCAGGGACAATTTCAGGGCTCTCATTCCTTTGGCTTTAGTAAACAGTTATGTGAGACATCAAAAACAAATGACATGTCTACTGGCAGAGAGGAAAACATTAACTTATTTGAACCCAGTGGCTAGTTGAAGTTGTAGTCCTGTGGATTATATTTGTTAGAGGCAAAGCAGTGGATGGAGTAAGGTAGTTCCTTGTTGTGTTCTTGATTTAAAAAAAAAAAAAAAAAAAAAAAAGGAAAAGAGGCAAAGTCTCAGTCTTCTGAACTCTTTAGGGATCAAATCTAAGGCTCATTATCCTTGGTTACAGTTCTCTGTTTCCTGCCGGTATCTAACCTAGAGCTCTTCTTCCCCAGGTTTTATCACTTGTGCTTTTGAGAAACAGATTATTTTCTTGCTGCCTTTTCCATTTCCTGATGTGTTGTTCTAGATTCATTCTAAAACAAACAAGCAAGCAAACAAACAAACTTATTCAGTCATAACTCTTTGGTTAGTTTCAGCCAGCACTGGTTGTCCTGCATATGGACAGTGACTCCTGCTTCAGCTCTCTCTGGCAGAGAAATTTGGTTTATATATTTGTTCTGAATTAAGGTGGATTGCTTTTTCAACTATCTTCAACTAAATTGTAACTTCTTAGAAAACAGTGCAATGACAGGGATGGGCCTTAACCTGAGAAGGTGGGATCCTAATTTTGGAAACTCCTGGGTTGGGTGTGTTTAAATAGGAGATTATGTTGGCTAGAGAAGTTTACCCTTCTGAAACAGAAAGACTGCTTCCTAAATGTATCAGAGGTTGCAACAAGGATCAGTCTTTTCTCCAACAACCATCTGTAGAGGTTGGGGAAGTTGTCATGATTGATGCCGCTTTTTCCTTGTTTTCAAAGTTAGTCCTTCACTTCCAGAGGATTAGCCCAAGATCTATGCAACACCTCCTGCAAAATAAGCTTCATTTTGAGAGATTATGGAGGATTTAACTTGTGCCCAGAGGATTTCTGTTTTGTTTTTGACTCATGATTTTCAAGCTTTGAAAGAACTGAAAATGCTGCTTGACAGAAGGAAGCTTGAATCCCATGCTAACGCTTATGCAGAGTCCACTCCTGCTATGAAAGGCTGCTATTCATGTATACGGAAAGCTTTGTTTTGTATTACTCTACAGATGCATACAGTAAATTATTCTGTTTGTTATAGTTGGAGTCTAGATGTGATGATAGACATAGGGAGTTTATAGTTTACTGGTATCTGGACACTTATCCACAAGAAATGAGATGCATTAACTGCAGTAATCAGACTGGTGTCTTGAAACCCATTCAGTAGAATATGATCTCATTCTAACAGGTGCCTTTTTATTCATTATTTTTTCCTCTCATTTAAGGAAAAAAGAAAATAAGGAAAAAGCTGCAACATAGAGAAATTGCTCTAGTGGTGGTAACACAGGGAAACATTTGCTATGGGCATTGGTTGGAGTAGTTATCATATATTTATGTCATGATATAATGGCATACTGTAGGCTATTCTTGTATGCATTCTCATTCTGAGCTCATTTGTCACTTGTCTGTGTAAATTCAACATCTTCCTCATCTGGGGGAGTTTATATATCTCCTTGCAGTTGACTGTAAACAAATTGCAAGTGCTGCTTGGCAGGTGACAGATAGATCCAGCTGGTTAGGTAAGGCTGTTGCAGTCTCAGTGCAATATGAAAAATTTACACGTTTGATAAATTCCAGGCTGCTGCTTTCTAGTGTAAAATTTGGGATATGACAGCAGGTGTCAAATTTTAAAAGGGGAAGAATGAGATTCTGTGGGGCATTGAACTAGTTCATTTTATTCCTAGGGAAAAAAAGTCCAGACACTTAGCTGGATTGCTGCTGTAATTAGTTGCTTTATGCACACTGTGTGAAATGAGCCCATATGTGGGGACTACTTTGTTACACTCTGCTAAGGCAGAGTTTGGTTTCTGATTTTCAGCATTTGACAGTCTCTGAGCCTTACATGGCAGTCAAGCAACGGCCTCCATCATGTACGACTGGATTGAGGTGCTTGAATTCTCCCCAGCTTCAGCGTGGCTGCACACACACTCTGCCGTAGAGCTCACTGCAGGTCTGGGACCTCAGCATATCTCTGCCTTGGATGATGGAAAACTTTAATAACACGTACAAATTAATTTGGACCTTCTCCTAACACACGTCTTTGAAGTCAGTGGGAAGCACTTGGGATTTTTGGCATGCCAGCTCTTTGTTTCTGTGTATTCAGCTACTATACCTATTGATTTCAGTTGATGTGAGTCACCCTTGTTTCTGTAAGCACCTCTTTTAATATGTAAAAGCCACATGTATTTGCTGCTTCTTGGTGAGCAGCCTCTCACTTCTCACTCGTGGAGAAAGGTGCTATACAAAAAGAATAAACTGGTAGTGTAGCTCTTTGTGCCTTGCTAAGATAAGATGCTAGCCATACAGCTCCAGTACTGGGCACTGAGAAAGCAGCTGAGAGCTGGGAGGTTTGGGTAGGTTGGTTTCTTTGGTTTTTGGTTTGGTTTTATTAGGCATTTCTTGTAATTATTTCTTTTTAGCTCTGCTCACTTAGAGCCGAGACCTTGTGGTTCTGTGTGTAATTGTGCTACACTTTATTCAGGAGAAATCACACTGTAGTCTATAACAGCACAGGAAAGGTTCCTGGGGTCGTCAGGGGCAGCCGCAGCCTGTCTTGTGTTATCTAATGACATTCGTAGATTTACTGAATTCTCTTTTCAGTTAGGCTTCTTGTGCTGCCTGCTACTTCTACTAGAAATTTGCTTAAAAACTTCGCTTCTCTAGACATAATCTAATTTTCTGTACAAGCTTATTCCTGGCCATGTTTTCCTCCTTTTTGTTCTTGTGCCAGAGGATACACTGTCGTTTAGTGTAAATAGCTTTTCTTTTGAATGTTTATTCCTCTCTTCCCATAACACACACACACGGGCACGTTTGCAAAATATACATATCTGCTTACATGAACAGTAATTTTTTTTCTCTAAACTGAACAAAGGAAGCCCTTTTAGTCCTCATGTTAACCCAGACACCCTTCTTTCTTTCTGTTCCAGTTTGAAGCTGTCTTCCTTGGCTATATGCAACCAGAACTACACAAAGTATCCCTGTAGTATTCTACATAATTGTCATAAAGATCTAATACTATAGAGTTAATATTGCATCTCCCCATGGAAATATTTGGTTTGTGATGTTATACAAACATATTTGCTTTTTTCTAAAATAAAAAAATGCACCAATGTTTAATGTTCATCCTGCTTATATGTTTCATCAGTTCATCTAGTTTATGCAGCCAATATACCCATATTTTCTTCTCAGTCATTTAGAAGCACTGATTGTGCATAGTGAATTATAAAACAAGATGGATAGAATAATTAAAAAAATAGGTAATCCAGCACATCATAGCATATAACATTGGAGGCTCTAGAGCCTGGTCCCAGCAATTTTTTTCCCTCAAGACAAAGCATGTAGAAAAGGCATCTTCCCGCTACTTTTTGAAAATGCAAGTTGTCACTCATGTTAACAGGTTCAACATTTTGAACACTATTGTATAGTTGACATGAACCAACCCAATATTTACTTCATTAGGTGAAAAAAGACTTAATAACTGCATTGTATGTGTCTTTGAAATAAGGATGCAGGTCAAAGCAAAGGGCATTTTCATCAATGATGACGCTGCATCAGCATTTTAGCGAAAATATTCAGGAATATTATCTGAAAAGATATTAGAGATTTACTTGTTACAAGTCATGTTATTGCATTGGAATGCATCTATTCTTACTAATAACATCTGTTCTGTCCAATAATGTGTGTAATTGTAATTTTTATAAGGCTAACTTGAATTTACTTTCCATTTTAACCTTTACCAAATAATTTCCATAAACTTAAAAGTGTGCAGCTCATTGGCTCAGTAGTTACAGCAATGTCTGTATTAATTTTGTCCCCTTTGCTTATATTAAATCTGTTAAAATAAGTTTTCATTATGATTTGGAATATTGTAAATACGGTTTGAACAGATCCATTCTAATCTTCTGTATTTACATATCATTCTAGCAATGCATTCTTAGCAGAAAAAATTCATAGCTAAAAAAATTATAAAGTCCTCAATCCCTTTTTTTAATTCTCTGCTTATAAGTTTGAAACCTCTGCCAATCAACATTTAATATGCTGACCATTTCTTTTGGTGAGAAAGTGTATATCTGTGTGCATATATCTAGACAAATAAGGGTAGCTACCCAAAGGATTGGCTATGGATACATTATTTATTATGAGTTACTGATGATCTTATAGCTCATGAGTGACAGAACAAAACAGAATGATGAGATGATATGAAAGCCTATCAATAACTTGAAGCAATAAATAATGTATTTGTCATCTGCCAACTGAATATATCTTTTATACATTAGTACTTTTTCCCATGTGTTTAATAATTATTTTGGAATGAGATAGGGAATTGCATGCTCCAGATTCAAGGAAGTATTTAAAAAATCTCTCCTTATTCTGCGGTACACCTTTGTTTTTCTTTAAATTATACAGAGATACTAGAGATGAGCAACTATTCTCAATGAATAATTTATTTGAAGTTAACCTCCTTTTCTGCTGTTGGAATATTCAAACAACAGGCCACAACTTATTCTGATTCATATGTTATTAAAATTTTATTTGACAGATGTCTTTTTGAGTTTTTACTTTATGTTTTGACAGTGACTATTTGAAAATGGAGCTATGTACTCTAATTCTGCTGAAATATGTGGGATGCTTTTTATCACATCCTTGATTAGCTGTGATTGGCCTCATGAATCCCATGATACTCTGTGCCCTGGTTGCATGAAAACACAAGCAATTCTTATGTGAGCATTTTATGTACAGAAGTAAAGGTCAGTTTCTGCTGATTCTCATGCATATAATTTCCATGTTGCTTTCAAGGACTGTATTGGTCAACTGTGAAAAGCTACTGCAGATACAGAATGAAATAACTTCCTCTAAATTTCAAACATTTTTCTCTTGCATGTTTTTAACCAAGTTCATCATTGAGGCTTCCTGTTTTAGTCACTTTTTCTACTCCATATGGTGTGATCTACCTTTTCCTGATGTTCACCTGCCTGGCCTCGAGACTGTGATCTACCAGAAGCTGCTTCTTTCACTATGGAGTGAAGGTGAAACTAAATGTTATAGGTGAGTCATAAAACAATTTAGGTGCTACAGTACTATATCTACTCCTATTCCTCTGGTGTTTTCTGTAAAGACAGACCATGAAATTAGTACATTGCAGTGAAAGTATTGTCCACATATCCCTGTCAGACAGAAATTTATAGGCCCAGATGCATTCCACCTAATTCAAGACACATAACTGAGGATCCTATGTGAGGGTCAGGAGGTCAGCCTCGCTCTCAAAGCGTCTATTTCATGACAGCCACCTGTTGCAGTTGGACCGTGGAAAGCCGCACCAGTCAGCTGCTCACTCACACTCCCCCTTCCCAGGGATGGGGGAGAGAATTAAAGGGGTAAAGGGAAAAGAGGCTCATGGGTTGATAGAACAACAATTTAATAAATAAACTACAATAACACTGAAGCTAATAATGATAATCATAGTAGTAGTAATATATACAAATATACAAATGAGTGATACACAGTGCAGCTGCTCACCACCTAATGACCAAAGTTCATCCCATTCCTAGCTGATGAACCCAGAGCAGGGGAGTCCTGAAACCATAATCCTAGAATGCCCAAGCATCCAAGAGAGCAAGACATGACCCCGAGAGAGAGAGAGAGAGTGCACTTCCAGATGGATTCTCATCTATATTCTGGGCATAACATGCATCTATATACTTGCATAACATAATATGCGATAGATCATTGGTCAATATGGGTCTCAGTCCTAAACCTAAGGTTGACTCCTAGGCTATGAATTAGGACTGTGCTCCCTCCCAGCTTCTCCTGCACCTGCAGACACTGGCACAGCAGAGAAGCTGAAAAGCCCTTGACTGTTCTGGCAGCAACTGTAAACATCACTATGTTATCAGCTTTCTTCTCAGCAGAAATCCAGAACATAGCCTCACACTAGCTACTGTGAAGAAAGTTAGGATTGAGCTGAAACCAGGACACCACCAGTTTTGGCTCCCTTTTCAATCAGTACAGAGAGAGACAGGAACCATACAAGGACAGATTGGATTACAAATCCTCTGGATTGCTGTCTGAATCATCTTGCTCACTCTCGTTGCTCATCACAGTGAGAGATCAGGAGGCCACAGACAGGTTTTAGCTAACTGAAATGTAGAGGACACCAATGAAATAAGCATTTCTAGACAATGATCAGTTTTTTCCTAAGGCAGCACAATGCTAAGGCGGTTAGCTCAAGGGAAATTTTTATATTGCAGGTATCTGAATTTAGGTTAAATGAGTCTTGGCTTGTGTTAAGTGCCTAAATACAGTGAGGTAATCTACATCAGAGACTTTTTTAATGCAATGGAGTATGTGAGTATGGACAGTAACAATAAGGACTCAATTCTTCCTGGAGAAGCAAAATCCCTATTACTTTGCTGGGAGCAGCTCTGCTACTCACCATGCTTCTTCTTACTCAGGTTTTCATTATGCATTGCAGGTTAGATTTATTCCTGATCTGAAGTCCAGGCCAGATTTCTGATTTGATTTTTACTCAAAACCTCAGAACAAGACTTTAAAGTGAAGTAAAATGGCCCCATGCTGGCTCCCAGGTCAGAGACCCATCCTCTTGATGCACAGTGGTTCCCAGGTTGTCTTGATAAGCCCCTGGTGCACTGGGGCATTTGTTTATGATTAATATGAAGTAATACAATTGGTCTCATAAAAACAAAGTTGGGCATATACCCCCTTTTTACAGATTCCCACAAATTATTTGAGAAGACATATTTTTGGAATGTTGGAATGACAGGAGGCCTAATAATGTCATTTTATTTTTCTGGCAGAACAGCTTTTGTGGAATCTCAGAGACAGACTCACAGCTAGCATAATTTACCATCTCTTCCTTGGATGGATTGCCACTGTTTTATTGGTGCTAAGGAATCTGGCCCATGACTCTTGTTCCGCTCCAACTGTTGCAGTTCCTGTGTGCCCCTATTTCATTAAACCAAAGTGGGGGAGTTACCTTTGTGCCACTCCATAAATACAGAACAACTTAATTGGCCAGAGCAGGCAGGTTTACAGCTGCTTTATGTTGACAAAAAAGCACAGAGGGGCCAGAAGTACTACTGAAATGAGGTCTGTACCTGATAGTAGCAAGACATACAAAGGAGTGTATGAGTCGTAAATACATTTAGATTTGACAGCAAGTCTTTTCATGGCCCTTTGCTAGGGCTGGCTTCTATTTCCACACTCTTATTCACTGAAAGAAAAAAAGTATTTCTTTGGGGAAAAGTTCTGTCCTTTTCTCCAACTCCTGAATTTATATTAGGGCTCTGCTCTCTCCTGTGTAATGCAGACTGTTCCCTCCATGGCCAAAACTGCTGGGAAGGCAGAGGGTCTGCAGTAAAAGCCCGGTCAGTGTATTTTTGTGTTGCAATGACATGATGGTCAATCCTGACAGTAGGCGAATGCAGCTGAAAGATGCTGCTTTGAAGACCCTAAAGCACTTGCTGATGCAAAGACCACCTACCAGAAGCCCTGTTGTCTTTAAGGACCTTTTCCTTGGAGGAAACCCTTTTAATTACTCTTTGTTCCAGTTCTCAGACATTATATTTCAGAGTACTGAAAATGAGTATTCTGAAAATCAGAAGTATGTGTGGCACCTTGATATTTTCTTTATTCATAGCATTGCTGAAACCCAAACAATACAAAAATGATAGCAGCAAAAATAACTAGTTGCATTATGGGAAAAACTTTCTGATCAGTCATAATTTGTTTTTCATGACACTATTTATCTGATATTTCCTCCCTCCATTCCCCCTGCCTAACTCTCAAAAGAAAAATAGTGAGGGAGGGAGGATGGCAGTTCACAAGCAAATGAATCTCTGCATCTCAGAAAGACTGAAGTTACTGAGGTTACAAATCACTTTAGTCCCGAAACAAGGAGGATGCATCTGCCATCACAGAAGTGGAGTTAATAAAAATATGTTTTTCGGTACCTAGCTTATTTAATAGATCTCTGTGCTTTTTCAGCATTTTTGTAATGAGCATGTTGTGCCTGTCAGGGGTTGGTTTCCTCAGTGAAACATTCACAGTCACTTTCATCCCCAGAGTCTCAAACTTCTTGTCAAAACCTATAATTACCTCCCAGAGTCAAATCTGCCATTAATCATATCAGAAAGGCTTTTGCCAAGTCTCATCACTCAGAGTGCTGAAAATTAGTTGGGACCTCCTATATCTGTGCCACCTCTCTGGACTGTGTTGTCCTGTTCTGGGAAAACTGAAAATTAACTGAAATAAGCTTTGCTGAATTAACAAGGCTTTCGAATAATACTGTACAATGTGAAGGTAATCCAGGTGTTTTCTTCNTTTTTCATCTCAATTTTTGACTTTTTTTCAATTAGTAAAAAAAAAAAACCTGTGGGAGAAAAAGAAGGTAGAAATACTAAATGTTTAAAATAAAGTTCACAAAGCCTCCAGAAAATTATAAGAAATAAACAGTTTATTTTTTTAAGGAAAAAAGCTTATTCTTGAAAACAATAATGTATATTTGCTCCAAAATGTCAGGTAGCTTGAACAGTAACATCAAAATAAATGCACAGCTATTTTAATGAATATAAAAGCAGAGGGACACCTCCTTCCCTGTCGTTAACCCCAATGTGTACATTGAATTAAAACCACTATGAATTTGAGAGTTTCAAGGACAGGAACACTTTGGTATTATAAACATTCATCTACTTGATGTGGACAGTTTGCCAGCATAGGGGAAAGAACAACGTCAACAATAAATGCCATTTTCAGGGCATCTGCAGACTGAGAGCTCCATGGTCATCTCTATGCTGTGATCATGGTGAACAAAGGCCAGTGTTAAAAAGGAGTCCTGATGACTCTCCCTCATCACCCTGTATTTTTCTCAGCACCTGGGAAATTTTTTTTGATTTAACTAGGGTAGATTAAAGGCAAAGGTCAGTTTTGGTTGTTTTTACTTTTTTTTCCCCCCCAGTTTGCTTTTTTTTCCTTCTATTTTTTTTCTGGAAGAAGTGAACTAAGCTCCACAGCTGATGTTTGTATTTGAGAAATTTATCAGTCTTTTTTGGGTATATTTGAAACTACTATTAGCATTCTGTTTGGCAAAACCAAAATAAACTGCAAAGGCACAATGGAAGAGCAGTGGTAGAGCATAGATGAACAAGCTCTGG
>VZTO01022705.1:34768-47341 GCA_013400615.1 Syrrhaptes paradoxus
TTTTGTTGGGTCATTGTGAAGAAGCTTGGATTCAAAGAAGCAAGTGGATACATTTCTGGGTCTGCTCTGTTTGTACTGGTGCTGGTCAGGAATCCTCACAGTTGAGGGCAGCTATGAGTCTCAGTTGTGCCCTGTGTAGCTGGACACTGAGCTCAGGAGAATATGCTTTGGGCAAGAGCTAGTTCCTCAGGGGACACAACATTAAATCTTTCCCAGGATTTTTCTTTCTCCAATTTAAGCCATTACAGAGGAATGCAATGGTAACCCATAGATTCACCCCTGCATGGGATTTCCCAGGTAGTGGGTTCTCAATGCTGAAATTCCCCAAGCATATTTCTAAGCCAATCTTTTCCCAAAGAACATGGGGGAATTTTAAAGCTTTAAAAGCTCAAGTGGTACAATCAAATTGGAATGTCTGCATCCTAATGTGAGTGCTCTGATAGTTCCCCAAAATTCATAACTCTTCTGAAGATTTATCTCCACATCCATCACTGTCACTGGATTCTAAGAATGCATGAGTTAGTAAAAAATATAAAAAACCCTTCACTGTCCAAGTGGACGAAAGTTTTGTAGCCATTTGTAGGTAACTCAGAGGAAAAGGATGCATGCAGCAAAGGAAGAAAAGAAGGGGATTAGGTCATGAACCAGGGTGGACGCTATTGAAGTTCTGCTAGAACAAAGCTAACTGATTTGCGTTTGGATAACCATTTAAGTAGGGAGTGTAAGGCTAATTGGAAAATGATTATTCAGCATAGACCAAATGCTAGCAAAGATAATGAGAAGGTTGATTAGTGAGTAGAGAGAAATTAGAGGGGTGAACCTGCTGCAGTTTGTTGTGATTCCTGAAATGAATATCACATGGGAAATATGCAACTGGAAATATTTAAAAATTCGTGTATCAAATAATATTTGCAAAAATGAAAAAGAGTATAAATAATTTTCTCTTATTTGCTGATGGTTGCAGAAGTGAAAAAAGGAAAAGCTTTAATTTAGGGAAGAATCATGGATATACTCAGGGATCAGAGGGTACATAATTCAAACCATTTTTATCAACCTCTGAAATTTGTCTCATTTTGTACTGAATCTTGCACAAAGACCCTTGATTTTGTGCAGGGTTTTCATCCTACCTATCCAGGTAACTTCCCCTCAATTCCAACTCTCATTACACTCTTCCACTGCCTGAGATGGCTCTGAGTTATGTCTCACTTCAGAGACAGGGATATTTTTTTTCTTATCACTATTGTTTCTCTCTCCATACACCAACCCCCTCACTACTGCATTGCTACTGCCCTGGGAGCTGCACCCTCATTTTTCAGTGACTCTGGGATCCCAAATCTAGTCAAACTGTTTTCTGATCTCTGTTTCTCTGTCTGTATGATCTATCAAGACCCATTTTCCACTTGAAGGGTTTGTATTGTCAGCAAGGGAGAATCTTGAGCCTGTGACTACAAACCTTGTAACCCAACTAAGGAAGTTAGGTAGATTTTCGCATGGCTATCAAATGAAATTCTGAAGCAGGTATTCAAATTTTTCTCTTGTGTGTATGTATCTTGCCAATATTTTTCTATGCACTTATATTATGTTTCTATATTTTGTATACTTCTTATATATTTATAATTTTGTAAGTAGGATACTTTTAAAAATATTTTTACAGAGAAATATCTTATAATATAAAGAATACATAATCTGCCAAAGAGTTAAGCAAATTCAAGCAGTACTTAAGTGAACTGGTTAGGCAGAATATTTATTTGTGAAAAGAAATATTATGTCTGACAGAAATCTGTATAGAAATTAGAGCCATAAAATGGCAAGTTGATTCTAGGATGCTACAGAAAGATTTTACGTCTCTAGGGTAGTTAAAATAAAATAACACAGAATCAGCAAATGTTTTTTATGCTTTGGAGAATACTATAACAAGGCAGGATATTTGATCCTGGAAGAGTTTTAATTACTCAGATGTTGATTTGGATGCCACTGAATAAAAAAAATGAAGAGGAGGAACACATTTTGAGACGTATTTCAGGACTGCTTTCTCCCACGGCTTATTGAAGCATTCAGATGGCTAGAGGCTATTTTGGACCAAGTCATAGAAAATATACCAAGTATGATTAATAGGACTGAAGCAAAGAAAAATGCAGGACATTATAATATCACTAGTTCAAAATATTCTTGGGGGCTGGTGGAAGCAAAGTGAACATTCTGGACCACAGGAAAGCTGACTTTGAGAAAACATTAAATTCCCTGACAGGCTTTGGTTAGTATTTTTTTGTTCAAGATTTTATTATGCAGAGGAAATCTAGTGGAGACTCCAGGAAGTGTTTTAGAAACAGTTGGTGATGTAATTAAAATCCATCCTGGTTCAGTCTAGAGGGAAAAAAGGCTACAGATGCAAGTTTGTTTAAGTGGCAAAGCAAAAATAATTATAAACAGAAGGCTTCTTTAAAAAGATATACAAAAAGTAGTGAGGGGTGGATTGGGAAATCTCTAAAAATAAGCATAAGCAAGTCAAGAACATAATTAGTTGTACTGAATGTCAAATTGTAAAGGGTATTTCAACTAACAAAGATTTCTGCTGTTGTATTTACAATAAATGAAAAGTAAAATAGGAAAGTGATCTACTTAAAAGGGAGATTGGGGAACCAAAAGATCTAATAAAATAACAGATTTCAAGAAGAGATGAGAGATGGCAAACTGCTCAGGGCAAGAATTACATTCTCTAATTAAACCAATTATCAACACTTAACATTGCATTTAATGCATTCAGAGCTGTGCACTACCTGGTAACAGATGCAGGGGGTAATCTTAGCTCCGTTTTAGAGATGGGGAAGCAGAGGCAGATATGAGCTAAGGCTGGTGCAGAGCCAATTAGTAGCACCGGTGAAATTTAAGGTCTTTTCAATTGACAGTTCCCTGCCTCTCTGTTCCCACTCTTACTGGTTTGCCAAATTCTGATGATAGGCAGAGGGGCATAACAGAATAGCTCAGCAAAGAAAAGAACAGGAAGGAAATTAATTCTCCAGTTTTACAAACCTTTCCACACCTTTCACTGCCACACTCAAGCCAGCCATGGCACAGGTTTTCACCTAACTGGAATAGTTTACAGGAGGGGTTCCGTGGCTCCTGTAGGCACCAGGAATATGTAGAATACAGGTGAGGATCTGGTCTACTCACTAGAGGGGGAGACCACGTGCATGTTCGTGTCATACAGAACCCAACCTATATGCCTGGGCTGCAAGCAGGATTCCTTCCAACCCTCCTTCTTCTTGTCCTTCCATCCTTCTTTCCATGCTTCTACAACTGGCTGTCTTGTATAGTCCAAGGGAAAAAATTTCAACCCCAGCTTGTGTAACACATGTATGACTTAAAATTATAAATGTTTCCAGCAGTTTCAAAAAGACCACTCATCTGCTTGAAGCTGAGAATAAGTTTATGTTCTTAAATGATTGAGAGCCACGGTTTTCATTATGTAGGAATCATAAAGGAAAATTTCTAGTATCTAGAGAAAAGAGAAATACTATAATGCAAATAATTCATAGCTATAAGAGTTCAAGAAAATGAAGACAGAAATAGATTAAGTCTTCAGGAAATTACTTTCCAAGTTCCTTGATGAGAGCACTAGAAACTTGCAAACATAATGTCATTAGTCTGAGATAGGTTTGTGACATCAATTGTGAAAAAATATTAGCAAAAATGTGTAGGGTCATTGATAGAGCATGCAGTGGTACTTAATTTCTTTAGAGACAAGTAACACAAATTTATGACTGTCTAGTATTGCTTAATTCAATTGTCATTTTTTCCTCAGTTTTTATTACATGGTACTGTCTGCATTCAGTATAAAAATAATTGACATAATTTTATTTTTTAATGTATACCATTTTCAACAGTGATTCATGAAGGAGTTATCTTGGTGAAGAAGGCAAAGATATTCTTATCCTTTTTCTTTGAAGACTGAGCCTGTTCCCACCGTTTCATGAGGTGATGCTTCTAGATGTGTGTTTCGGACTTGCAACTTCCTCAGTTCCGGCTATGGCAGAGAGGAGAGGTGAGCTGCCCCTCCTGTGGGGCCACAGATTGGCTCCTTGTGTCAGATTCTGCTGAAACATATTGCTTCTGGCTTTGACAAATTGCACAACACTTTTGAGAGTGGGACTGAAGCTTTCAAGTTAATTATTTTTCATCTAAGGTAGTGCCACTTTTTTGTGGATCATTTCATGTTTTTTTGAATTGTTCAAATATTTTCTAGAAAATATCAGGCTAAGGGTTACTTCTGAAGGAACACAATTCTGGACTGACACCAACCAAATGGAAGTGTCCAAACTAATATGTCAAAATAATTCAGATTCATAAAATAATTACCAAATTATTTGTTATTCTTATAAATAACTTAATCTTTATTCATTCTACCTGATACTGTGTTCCCTTTCTCTCGTGGCTCATTTGGACACAGCATTGGGGTTTGTGTTTGAGGAAATAATATGTTTCATGAACAGACAAAAAAAATATCAAGGTGATTCTGGAAATGCAGGATGATGAGTCAGGCAGTGATTTGACTTACAAGAGTGATCTGTCAGTGTTAGGGCCTGGCTTTGCTGCCGAGGACTGCACTGAGCAATAGCTTACCTGTGGAGCTCATCATCCCACTTAACTTGGCCAGTTCTATGTCCTGAGCTTTCTTCAGATGCTCAAACATTACTAGTCAAATTACTTCTATTGTCAGTTGAGTCTCTTGCTACAATCTTTAAGTAGCTGTGTTTTCAGTCATGAGTATGAATTACTGACTGACACACACTGAACAAAAAGGATTTTTGAACCTAATAAAAAAAGCAAGTGTAGAATATGACTGAGATATATGAAAATGCTTATAACAATCAGTTATTCCCATGTAGTGTCTCCAGCTGGAGCCCCACCAAGCAACATCCTCAGATTTTGTTAGAATGGGCTGTCTTTTCCTTCGCGACACTGATTAACACTGCCCAGTCATAATACTGGTCATTCTAGCACAGTTTGTTACTGATAGCACACCTGTAAAAAAAAGTAAAAATTAAGGAATCATTTGCAATAGGATGAGAAACTGTCATGTTATTTATCCAAGCAGATGAAAATTTAGTTATAACACAAAAATTTGCTATTTTTTTTATTAGCACCTAAGAAGTTTGCAACATGATTGTCTTCAGAAAACTTCATAATAGTGAATCTGGCCTTGATATCTCCTCTTTCCCTCAGTTTCTGAAGCTGTCACAAGTAGGCTAAAGTGCATGCTTCTGTGTGTAAGAAGAAATAGATGACAAATAAGTAATAATAACTATAGGAAATTGAAGACAGAAATGACAAAAAAGGGGGTTTATTGTTTAATGGTCCTTGAATTCCTGACTGCATGTAATTGCACTGAAAAAGCCAAGCAGGCTGTAGAGGCATCTCCATAGGGAAACTGAAATTGAAATGCTATTGTTTGCTATACAAGCTACTGGCCAGACCAGCTAGTTCACTGTGTTTGGTTTCACTGACCTTTTCAAACAAAGAGTAGTGCCCTGCTGAAAGTACAGAGCATGTCGAGGATAATTCAAAGTGATGGGAAGAAGCTATTCTTTATGGTATATCATAAATAAAAGGACTATCCCTGGGTGGCTGTATTGTGGATAGTTATATTTATGATCCAACAGAAGTCCCTGACATGTATGTTTGTGGGGCACTTCTTAGCAGGAAGCAATTTTCTGACTAAATGGAAATTACTCTTACTAGAAAAGACTGAAGGAGAAATATAAATGAAGCTTCCTATTTTATTCTTCATTAGATAAAGCATCTCACAGGTGAACATTGCTAAGCTGGTTTTCCAAAAAGAGATTCGTAGGTTTTAAGCTCCTGACCCAGGAAAATGGTTAAACATGTTGTTTAACTTGAAGCATGTGAATTGCATTTTGAATTCAGTAGGCTTTCTTGAAGTTGTATTTGCTTAAGTGCACGGCTGGACTGGGACCAAAGCTCTGTGTGGAAGGATTTGTAACTTTCTGGTGTTGATGTTACTGCAATGCAAATAGTAAGCAGTCATAATTATTGTGCTGTTTTGCAGCCATTATTAAAATAAAACTTATGTAGCTTGTTGGCTCCTTTGTTTAAAGAGCATCTTTTAGATAATATGGATTATACAGATTTACCTTGTTCCTTCAAGGTTCTGCAACAATGTTAGTAAAACATTTGCTTGCAATTTTATTTCTTCTGGTCTTAAGGAGCAACTTGTATGTAGCAGTTTCTTAGTGGGACAAGTAAAGGAGGAGACATCTAGGGACAAAAAATAGCAATAGCAAAGATGAACTAAGACGTTTAAAAATAACTAGTAGCTGCTACCTCAACAGTTAAGGTTTGAGAGGATTGTTTTTTCCCTCCTGTAAATGGCATTACCTCACACAACTTACCTTGTGTGCAGAGCTGCATGTCAACACGAGACATCCAGCTAAAATTTACTATGTGATCCTCAAAATTAAAAGTTAAAAACAAGATCTCTATAAAGTCAAAGGCTCTTTGATTTCTGTCTCATATTTCTAATGCAGAAGAAGGTGCTCACATAACATAGGACATATTAATAGTGCTTCACATGTCCAGGACTGATTAGCTATGCAGCGCCAGCTCCATACAATTGATCTGATTTAGATAGACTAACCTACAAGAAGTGCACTCCAGGACGCCATATCCCATTTATTGCTCATATACATGCAGTCTGCATCAATTCTGAACTCCACTCACAGTGGGACCTCTGCCTCTCAGAGTCAGTTCACACATTTATGATGACAACTTGCCCAGGATTTTATGAGCTAGCCTCTTTCAATGAAATTAATAATAATAATAAAAAAAAAGACTAGCCAAAGGAGTATATTGAATGGTAAAATCTACAAGATAACTCATAGTGTTTTCATAGTAAACTCATTAAAGCTACGTCCTGCAAGTACTTACCAACAGTTCAGTTCCCTTGGGAATGGCTTGGTGTAAAAAAGCAGCAATATATTTGACAATAACTAATTATAGTAAATTAATAAAACAATTGGCAATTAAATTAAACATGGTACTAATTTTAGACGTCTGATTCTTCGTATGCAAATGTGTTGCAAACAGGCACTCATCTTATGTGTCTCCATGGTTGAGACAGTCCATTCCAGCAGCAGATATTTTTTGGAAAGAGATCTTTTATTTGATTAGATGAATATGTACTTGTCTAAATATAACGAAAGGAAGGCTCTCAAAGTACCTTGCAAATGGAAGGAAGGAAAATTTTTTGTCAGTATCGTGCACCTGGAAAAAATATTGAAGTGAGACCATGATAAAATTGTGAGCTGTTGACAGCCTTAAAAATTGCCCTAATTGAGAATGAGACTGTGAGGCACATCTAACTATTGCTAGGACCTTGGAAGGACTGGCACTTAATCTTCTAATTCCATATTATGGAGAAAACCTGCAGTGTTTGTGACCTTGCAAAATCAGTTTGAGCCCAGCTGACTTTTAAAGCCTTAAATCAAGATCCCACCAGAATTAGATGATTCTTGTAAGAATGATAACCCAAGATAAGGCAAAATGAATTTTACTTGGCTCTTCAAATGACTTGGACAAACTCTGGCAATGGAAATGTCAATCACATGGCCTTCTGCCAAGGTTAAATCTCAGCTTCCCTGTGATTCAACAGTCTGGACACCTTGGCAATTCTTTCCAACACAAATACCATAGAAAAGCAAGAAATTTCTGTTATTAGCTGGCGTGAGGTGACTTGAAACAGGCTTCTTGGCTTTATTTGGGAAGTGTTAGAAAAAGAGGAGAAAGTGATTGGTTTGGACAGTTACTGGTCTCCAGACATATGGACTCAAAATACTTCTCTGCTCACTCATATATTTAAAATGTAGAACCAAGTCAGAGGGCTGTGTCTCCTAGCTAAAACGGAGAGATTGACAAATGTTTTGAAGTGAACCTGTTCATTCAGGGTTCCAGGTAAATTGTCTTTTCCAATTCCTTACCACAAATTCCAAACATCACATTTCCCCCACTGACATTTTGTTGTGCATTTTGTTATTGCTCTTAAATTAGACAGGCCAATTTTTAAAGTGTGAAAACATGAGAACTTCTGCTAATTTACAGGGAGAGTTTATTAATAGACCACTATTGCTATTGACCCCAAATCTATACAGTATTCTAATATTTCTACAGCAATGACATGTGTCACTTGTTTCTCAGTATGAGGTAATGACATGTTTTCTTCCTCATGTTCCTGGCCATAACTGGAATGCTGTAACAAAAAGTGCCTTTCTCTTAAATGAAATGAAATTTCAGCACAGAAAAAATTTCTGGCTGGACTCAAAACTTAATTTCATTGAGGTGCGGCACTGTCTTTCATTACAATTAAAAGCAGAGAGGAACCTAGGACTCATTCTGATGCCATGACACGTAGTTACAAATCATTATAGAATCACAGAATCATAGGATGGTCACAGTTGTAAGGGACCTTAAAGATCGTCTAGTTTCAACCCCCCTGCCATGGGCAGGGACACCCTCCACTAGACCAGGTTGCTCAAAGCCTCATCCAGCCTGGCCTTGAACACCTCCAGGGATGGGGCATCCACAACTTCTCTGGGCAACCTCTTCTAGTACCTCACCACCCTCACTGTAAAAAATTTCTTCCTCATATCTAATCTAAATCTATCCTCTTTCAGTTTAAAACTGTTATGTCTTGTCCTATCCCTACATTCCCTGATAAAGAGTGCCTCCCCATCTCTCCTGTAGGCCCCCTTGAAGTACTGGAAGGCTGCTATTAAGTCCCCTCGGAGCCTTCTCTTCTCCAGGCTGAACAACCCCAACTTTCTCAGCCTGTCCTCATAGGAGAGGTGCTCCAGTGCTCTGATAATTTTTGTGGACCACCTCTGGACCTGCTCCAACAGGTCCATGTCCTTCTTACATTGGGGGCCCCAGGGCTGGATGCAGTAGTCTGGGTGGAGTCTCACAAGAACTGAGTAGCAGGGCAGAATCACTTCTCTTAACTTATTTATCTTTATGAGGTAAGAAGCTTAGGTAATAGAAGTAAGCAATATGTTTATTGGGAACTTTTAAATTCCTATTCCAGAAGTGGATTTGATATTAGATATGTTTTTACACTTAGTGTGGAATAAAGTTCCAATGACAAGGAGAATTGTGAACACCGGCAGTCCAGATTTATATTATCTTCACTTTCAGCTTGTTACAGAACTGGTTACATGTATCACAATATCCTGTAATTCCTAAGGTCGTAAAGGTTTGTTAGTTTCTAAAAAGGGCTTTTGCTGTCATCAGCCAGGCTCCTCTCAGTAGTACAGATCCAGGTTCCCCACCATACCCCACTATTTTGTCTCTTCCCTGCCATTTCTACCATTTTGCTACCATATACTGTTTAATCTTAACAATACTGACACAAATGGAGTGCTTACATTATTTGAACCTTTTTCAGGTAACGGCTGGTCAGCATGGATCCTTATTGTTCCCTCCCCTGCCTCAGCCGGGCATGTCACAGATCCAATACCTTCCTAGATATACACTTCTCTCCCATTTCCTTCCTCCCCTGTAATTTCATGCTGATGTCCTGTAAAGTATATTTCCCAGGTAATGCTTTTACACCTTTTGCTGCTCTGCTTCCACTTTTCTAAATCTGTTCTAAGCAGATAAAATCTGATAGATAACTGATGTTATAGAAGGAGCTCTGCTGGAGTTTTGTGAGAGGCAGAATGTAGTACAGATCTGCACGAAAATAGAAAATCTACAAGGCAGGTCTGATGGGTTCAAAGTAATTTTGTCTGTAACATCTTTTTAAGTATCTGTACAAAGAATTCTATTGGGCCATTTGATCTGGGATGAGAAGTAACAGAAAAGGTACAGATCAGTGAATTTGTTCTCTTTAGGAATGCTTGATTGAAACTCTCCACAAAACATTCTTTATGTTTTTTTTTCCAGGTACCTATACACTGCTGTGTTTGATGTTTCCTTGTCATTCACAGTAGAAAGTGAGTTACTCGTTTGTTTTCCAGGATTTGGAATATGTGCTATGCTTTCTGGAATAAAGAGCAATTGCAAAAGATTATTGATATGCCTCAAAACTGAGCCTTTCAGTTTTGAGAATACTTCCACCACTGTCATAGAATCGGAGTGAAATCTACTATAGAAGGGTAATTCTTTTTTTGCAGCATTCATGTGAACCCTTGTTCCAGCTGGGATATACTGGAAAAAGCCATTCATTGCATAAAAAATAGAGAAAAAAAGAAACAGATCCAAGATTACATCACAGATAGGAAAAAGCACCTGGTTTGTTCAAAAGGTGGGTGAATCCTAGAAAAGAAATTATCTAAGTTTTATGAAAATAAACCAGTGTATCCAACATCCTTCTCATCCTTGGAAGAACTGCATGCTTATATCTGTGCTAATAAAATGAATGTGAACGGGAGGGCTGGGCATGGATGCCATCTTTCAGGGAATGATCCAAGTACCTGCTCATAAAATGCCTTATCCCTCATAGCAAGGATGGCTGCGTGCAAGTTGCCCACCAATTTTAGCTCTGGAAGGACTTAGCTCCTTGGCTACACCTAGGAACTGGTTGAAAAAGAATAAGGGGAATATTAACATACAACAGTAGGACAATATTAAACACCATTATTCCTGTTCTCAAGCAGTTCTTTGTTTTTCTATATGTATGTATACACACCTCCACTCTGGTTCCAAATGGCAAAGAAAGCCACAGCTTTTCTTCACCTGCCACTGAAATACCAGGACTTATCTCTTCACAGGGGAGAGCATTCTCCTCATTTAAACAGGACCTTTAGCCTTTGGCAGAAGTAACTTTCTGTATCTAGTTTAAAGATAAATAAACTGACCATAAAATTAGGATGGATTAACATCTTGCCAGAATTCCCCATAGAAATTATACAAAGTTGGAATGAATCTTTCCCAGATTTTATGAAGAAAAAGCAAGAGTCAAAGTGTTATTTTCAGTGTTTGCTTCCTTATCTGTTACCAGATACTGTATGTGTTATGTATGCTGAATTATACTGGTTATTTTCATTCCTGCTTTTAGGTGCTGGCACTGAGTTAGATCACAATGGCCGGCTTGCAACTGCTGAGTTGCATGCAGTTTAAGAACTGCTCAGTGCAACTTCTTCAATTGCTGTACTTTGGTTAACCCCTCTTAGAGATCATCTCTTTAGTCTCTGAAGTAATAGGTCTCTGATCTGTCAAATGGCCCCTTTCTATATGATGTTTTTGGTAAGGACTTCATACAGCTAAAAGGGTGTCTGGCTGGGTCATAAGATGTCTTAGCAAGGAGAGCAGGTACGCAAAAACTTTCCATCTTTCCCCTGCACAACAATACAAGACACTGGCATGATGGCTGGCATTGTACGTTGTCCCTGCCTCTCCCTTTAGGGAATAAAATATTGAGAACTGGATAGGAGGTGCAAAGAGCAGGCATGACCTCCAAAGCATTGCTTAACTTCAATTTAAATATAGGTGCTCTACATTTTCATGTGGGCTGGGTTTTCTGGTTGAAAAACTACACTTCTAAAAATGTAGAATTCTAAATATTACATTTTGACTATTTTTTGCCCTTTCTGGATTAATTCTGATATTATATATGATTATATATGATATATTATATGATTGTAACTGTTCGCGAAATGTATCATTTTTCAAAAACTTGCTATTTCAGTAAATTAAAAATATTGATCATATATCATTTTAAAAAAAGAACAAAACATAGAAATGAACATGACTTCTGTTTCAAATGCTTTGAACTAAAAAAATAAAATATATTTATTTTTAGCACTAGTTCTCAATACTCAAAGCAATGAGATGTTTATCAATACCTCTGGGGATTAATCTTATTCTCAAGTGTTTTCTGAAATTCAGTGTAAATTATCCTTTTCTTCATATCATTCTATAACTCCTACATGTTGTCAATCTACTTTTGAAGCATTTGTCATGAAGCTTCAGATTAAACCACTACTAGGTCTCCTTTTCAGTGATAAAATACATATACCATACAAATCAAATCTTCCATTACAGTCCAGTTAATGTTGGCTCTGTTGGCTTTGGATTAGATCCTAAAAGGCAAACTGTGGATGGAGTAATGGTGAGAAGGAGTGAAATTCTGTACAAAAATATAATTTCTCATTTTTTGTTCCTGAAAATTTGGAGAGAAATAATTTGTAAGCTCCTGGGACAATCTTCTCAGATAAAACACAAAGTCATCCTCAGGCAGAGGGTGACAGGAAAGTACTGGAACATCTGTCAATTACATTGAAGCTGTTTTATTAAAAAACAGATAAGTGTGTGTTCTAATTGGGTCTTAAATCACAGAATCACAGAATCACAGAATCACAGAATGTTAGGGATTGGAAGGGACCTCGAAAGATCATCTAGTCCAATCCCCCTGCCAGAGCAGGAACACCTAGATCAGATCGCACAGGAACGCATCCAGGCGGGCTTTGAATGTCTCCAGACAAGGAGACTCCACAACCTCTCTGGGCAGCCTGTTCCAGTGCTCTGTCACCCTCACTGTAAAGAAGTTTTTTCTCATATTCA
>VZTO01022705.1:56096-68908 GCA_013400615.1 Syrrhaptes paradoxus
TCTATCCACCTGGAAATGTCCTCATAAAAGGCTATCAGGTTGGTCAAGCATGACTTCCCCTTGGTGAAGCCATGTTGACTGCCTCTAATGACCTTCTTATCCCTGATATGCCTAGAGAGAGCATCAAGAATAAGTTGTTCCATCACCTTTCCAGGGATGGAGGTGAGGCTGACCGGTCTATAGTTACCCTATATACTACCAGAGCTTCTCCTACTTGTCTTTTTCTCCCCTTCTGTTCCCTAGCCATGCACTTGGAAGAATGAATGGCAAGTAAGTGTTGCTTATCCTCCTGACTGTTCAGCTAAGTCTGCAGGATGATCCCTTACTCTCTGGAGATATGTTTGTGTGACATGGCTTCAGCTGATGTAATTGTTTGTCATCTCTGAAAAGGGATTTCCCTCTCCCTCACATCCAGCTCTCCCCTGTCAGGCTCACATTCATGCTGTTTCTCTTGAGCATGGTGTGGCACTCAGGTGAGTTTGCAGTAACTGCTCCTAAAAGAAGGAGAGGGAAATACTTGGGGGGAAAAAAAGATTGGTTTTTTTTTTTTTTTTTTACACTGGGTTAAGAAAAAGTCACATACCTAGCAAGTGAGTGAATGTCAGAGCCAGTGCAAGGGAGAGTGTGGAGGGGATGAGTGCAGTGAGAGTCCATTCCATGGAGGTAAGCATTCAGCTGGCTCAATTGCAGGTCTGCAACTATTTCACAGAGCCTAAAATGCTATTACTATGGATCATTCACTCCTCAATTGCATCTCTGTTGTGCCTGTAGTCACACAGTCAGCTGTGTTGGAATGCTGGCATAGGTGCCCAAGGCCAGCCCTTCTTCTAGCACAGAGAAGACATGAAGGAGCAAAAGGTTCTGTAGAGGTGTGCAATTGTTTCATGGACTTAAACTCGAATAAAAGGTGTGAGTGGCTCATCCAAAGACTTTGTCTCTTTTAAAAATTTTGGGGTTTTTTTGTTCAAAAGTTGGTTGCTCACTTCCAAACTTTATCTTGTCAATTTGTTAACAAAGCACTACTAAAATTAAATAAAAATACCTGCCACTTGGTTTTCACTTGATTTGCAGAGCTGCAAATGACTGTACCAGAAGTGATACAGTGAGGAACCATGAACATAGTGTATTAAAATGCTACTCTTTGGTGACAGCTGAAGAAAGCCTGACTGGGTATAGCTGGGGACATGGTCTCTGATGTTACTCCAGGGCACTCTCCCTTTCCTCATTGCAATCTGTGTGAGTCATGCAAGTGGCATGATAATTCTTCTGCCCCTTAAGGACTGTCTGTATATGGATAGTCTCTAGAAACAGTATCATGGTAAGTCACCCTAGAAAGGAGGGAGAAAGAGTGCAAGCTGCTGAGCTGGGAAAGGGGACAGCCAAAGTAAGGGCACACTCCCCAAGGGAAAGCAGGGCATAGAGGGGTAGCAAAACCCAAATCATGACCTGTCCCATTCTTTCCTCTCTTTCAAAAATTCCAGCAGGCCACATAGACCTCAGCAACATCAGCAGCGAGTATGTGGGGTGTCTGAACATTGTTCTTCACAAGCTTATGATATTTCTGCTACTCAGCTTTCGAATGGGGCAGACTGATTTTGAAGCACAGTCTTTCCAGATTCTGCTGGCTTTACAAAGACTTATTCAGTAGCATTTGAATCTCTGGTGAATGGCTCTCAGCAGCGTTACTCATGCATGTCCTAGCAAGCAGTTCTACTTCATGATTTGCTGGATTGGGTGCTCTGTTAGAAGCTAGATGAAGTGTCCCTTTTCTGCTCATGATTTCCACAGGCATTTCAAATCTAGTTATTTCACTAATGTATGTATTACCCAGGACAATAATAAATATCTCTCACAGAATTTTGGACTAAAAAGGAATACAGAGCTTTGGTTAAAAGTCACAGATGGTTTTATTGTTATGAATGGCCATGTTGTTATATTTATTTTCCAAAAACATCCTCAACAACAGCTGTGTACCATTTTGCGATTTATACATGCTAGAAGACTGAATTTGATCTGAAAAAAGCAGAGTCTCAAGCTCTGGGCTGACAAAGTCCAACATCTGAAATCCAGGAATGTAAGCAGGGCTGGCCTGGAATACAGTTATTTTTGCAGCTCCAACTCCTCTCCAGCAGAGCGTACGTTTCCACCATACTCTGGATTTCTCCTCATTTAGTCTGTGTTTTTAGTGAAAATAAATAATATTATTGTCATTCCCATCAAACAGACATCGCCATAGGCTAAACAATGCAATGGAGCAAAGCGTTAAGAGATGACAGAGTTGCTTTATTTTGAGGCTTAGGAGGAGGAGCAAATAATCAAGTCGTTGGGATTTTTTAATGCATATATTAAGCTGGCTGGCAGAACATTTCAACAGGGATGCCAAGTCAGCCAAAAGGACTATCCCATAACCTCTAATCTTATGGAGCTGAACCCTGTTATTTGCCATTGAAATTAGATGTTACTGAGTTTTAACAGATGTCTTCAGCAGACACATTTTTATTATTGAAGAAGTTTAGGTAAATGGAAACTGAGCCCCAAATTTTATTTTGTAGATTATGGGACTGCTGTGCTTTGTGGTTGAAGCTGGCATTTTAGACACGAATTATAAAAGCTTTTAGAAACCACACACTAATTGATGCCTCAGCGGTTCTGCTGAATCACAGTATGAACACAGGCTGCCATGAAGAAAAGAAACATTTGCAATAGCCTGTTGCCTAACACACTGGTTCATTTTTTGCACAATGACTGACACTAGCTGGTGGGTCCATGTTGTGCATCTCTGTAGAAGTATTTTAATTAACTGTTCTGAAGAAGCAAGGAAGGGGGTAAGAGGAAAATCTTCCCAAAGACTTTTAATAAAACCCATCTGGAAGATGCATGATGGGATATGAAACACGTTTATGAATATGCACCAGCACAGGTGTTTGAATAAAACCAAGAGGTATTAGATATACAATCTCTGTAACAGTTCAACAAAAAAAGGTCAGAAACCACATGAAAACTTCTTTTGACAAAGCTATTTAACCTAGGCTCTGGCATTAGTTTGAAACTGACAGCTTCAAATTGAAACTTGTAATATAAATTTGAATATATTAATCTTCTGCAGCATTTGGGTATGATTCCATGTGCCTCTAGCACTGGATTAGAGACCTTGACTTCAAGAGTGCAGTGATATTCTTTTTGCAATTTAACAATACTATTCAAAGGCACTAGACAGTAAAATGAACTTAATCATTTCAATAATATTCGTCTCTCCCTGAAGGTACAAAGGGAATAGGCACTCAGATATATGGATCATGTTTGCTTTATGAACTTTTCAGGAAAGAGTTTGCTCTTTCTCCCTATTTTGCCTTAGGGCATGCTATTTCAATGGCGGTAGAGGTAAAGGCATAATTAAAGAAAAGAGCGTTTTTTTTGGTGTTCTGTTTTGTGAGTGTGCTTCAGTGTGATAGCAATGGTGCTGAGAAATCTGGCCTTCATGAACCCTGGATGATACTGTGAATGGTGTTGAAAATCAACTTTTTCATTCTTTTAGGATTATTTCCATTACCTTCATAACCAATTTTAAATTACAGGACAGACTGTAAAATATGATGCTGTATATGTCACACACTCCTCTCAGTAGTATTTAAAAAGAGTGAAATAATAAAACTTCTATAAAAGGGGAAAATATCTTGGGTTTACTTTAAAAAACCTGCTACCATGGAGGTCAGTAAAATAAGTTAGCAAGGTTATTTGTGAAGTAAATCAACATGAACGAGGTGGGGAACATTGCCCTGGGGAAGAATTTCTACCTTTTCTTCTGTAGCATTCTGGACCAATCTAGGATGCTGTCACTGCATGTGACTCTCTTATGTTACACTGGCAGTGTAATTAAAATCATAGCTTCGCACCTTGACACAATTAATTGTTGTTTTTAATTGCCCTGGTGGATAGGACAGAAAAATAATGTATTTTCCTTCCTCAATTATCTTCACTAAGCAAGCATTTTATGCAGAAGTATATGCCACTTCTGTACTGCTTTAGGAAAACAGTATCTGCTGTTTTTAAACCGAAAACGATTTCTGATTTGGAAGAGGTTGTAAAGGATGTGTTTGTCAGGGACAGTATTTCAGTGTGCTTAAAATGGCTTTAGGAAACATTTATTCTCCGAACAGTTTAAGAGTGATATCTTTGTAAATACATACTAGATGTAATCTGCCTTATTTCTCTGTGTCTTGTACATGGTATCATGCACTTGCTGCTGTGTTTTTAAATAGACTTGACCCATAAATCCATGACCTGAAGAAATCATGGTTTGAAGAATGTATTCCCAAAAGCTTCCATGTTGTCTTCCGTATTTATTAGTTAGCCTCATAAAAGATTTTGTCTCTCCTTATGAAATGGCCCATTCATTAAAGACTGAGGTTTGATTTATGGTAGCAGTGTACTATTTTCCCCAATAGCAGGAAATAACTTTGCAAAGCTTAGGAGTGTTTTACAGAATATATGCATTTTGTGGCTGGATAGAAAGTGGGAAAAGGCAAATACATTGCCTTAACTTTTGGATACAAAGGGAGATACACACTGTGTCCTTCCTTTCCCATCCAGAGCAGAAGGACAGAAGGGAACTAGGAGCAACACTGCTCTTCTGGAGGACATCAGCATTTGAAAACTTGCACTCTCTCAGCTATAAGCTCTTTAATGACACTGGGATCTATACATTGAAGAGTGTCTGGTGTAAGGAAGTTGAAGTTAACTCACAGTGAATGAAGGAGATCTCTATCAAAGCCTTTGGCTATAAGCAATTGGTGATTTTTGTCTTCTGAAAAATTAGTAGCTGGATAGGCAAGAGACAGTTTCAGAAGGTGTCTCCCTGTCGGTGTCCAGAGTCCTTGCCTTGGCATTTCTGAACTTGTTCTTGGTGTTCAAGAGTAAAAATGGGTGGAGATATGTCATCTCAGCTCTGCCCAGAGGGAGCACTCCTCTGCTGCTGCATCTGCACCTGTCTTATCCAAGGGGAAGTGATGAAGACAGAACAATACGAAGAATGAAAAGGAACATAGAGATGTAGAGGTGCTGCTGATCAATGGAGTTAGAGCATCTTGGGGTCTAAAGAGCTGAACAGTGATTGGAGATGGGGGGAAACTGAGGCAGTGAAAGAGGGCAGACATGTGACTAAGACAAGGATCTTGGGGGTGGCAGAAGATTTTTGGGGCTGTGGGGGAAGGAACACAAAGAGGTGATATCTTCCGATTTCTAAAGATGAAAAGGAGACAATTACCTTCATTTTACCTTACAGTCCCAATTCTTCCTTTTCTTAAACAAGCCTTTATAGATTTCTGCTTTCTTCTGTGGTAAAGAAATTAGTTTGTTGATAGACCACTTCACTGAATTTGGAGATTTTAGGGAACGAGAAGGGTGTACAGCTTTTGTCCAATTTGTTTCTGCTGTGGCCTGAGTGGGTTCAAGAAATATCATAGCCATTGCTCTTGCTGTGTCAGTGCAGTGCAACATACAGCTTTGCTAAAAAGGCTTCATCTCTCCACAGATCGAGCTGCTATTGTCCAGGTGCTTCTTTCGCAACAGGCCTGGATATTGACAGGCTTGTCTCCTTCTCAGATTAATTCTACATCTGATCATGACTTGTTGAATTTAAGTGAAGGCCTTCTTAATGCTTAAGTCCAGATTAATTCAATAACCTAAATTTACATTTGGTTAATTGAGAAAAAAAATGGCCATTAGGGTAGACACTAGACATCTTTCTGCAGGTGGAAAAAAACCCAGAGGGCTATTGTCATTGTCAATAAGATCTTATTTGCACTTAAATAACCTAATTACTTTAGAATTGTAAATATTTTTTGTATTGTTAATTTTTTAACATTTCAGTTTAAAGAGTAGTTCTATTTGTCAGGTAAATCATAAATAGCTTGAAAACACTGATGGACAGGCACTGCATTCACTGAGATATTTTAAACCCCTGTTTTGATTAATAATTTAAAATTAAATAACTACTTTTTGCTGTCAGGTGAAATACGGTATTTACGTACAATTATTTCTGCAGTCATGTAATTAATAGTTCAGCAGCACATGTATACAAATAGAGAGAATTAAAGTTGAATGTACAGCCCTAAATTTGTCATTTTCTGACTTACTAAGTCCTTGACTTAGTAACTTGAATGTTCACCTTTTAAGGTAAATTTTGTCAGGAATATGCTTAAATTTTCTGTTTCATGACCTAGTTCCTTTGTTCTGAAAATTCAGTGCAGAGGAAAACTGTCAGAGCCCTGACAGCTGGCATCACAACAGAAATCCTGACATTTTTTAAGCTTATCTCACAGATTAACTCCTCAAAGCACTTGCACACTTGAATGGCAGACCCTTCCCAGTTCCACTTCGACACAGTCAACTCTGACTTTCACTGAGGGGAGATTGCTTGGAATTAATTTATTCTCTGCCAATATATATAAAGCTAAATTTCTAGCCAATTCTTTCTGGAAATGTGTTTTCCCTGGCTATAAATTGTAAGAATTGTAGCTCTGGCTAGTGTGGCACCCTGAGTAGGAACTGTAGTGGGGCAGTTGAAGATTTCAGTAGCCCTGAAGCCTACTTCTGTAGTTTTAACATGAATTGCTTTAAGATAATTGATTAATTGTTTTTCCAGACCAGGGCTGAAGGAAGCAAAATACTAACTGTGCAATATTTGTATGTATGCAATTATGAAGGGCATACCACATCCTCAACTGCTGTATGTTGTCATAGCCTATGAAGTCAGAAGATTGATGGCAATTTTTGTTGGCTGAGCATCTACCCCGTAGTCCAAAGTAATTAGTGAAGTGTTTTTTGTAATATCAAATTAACGTTAGAAAGGGAAAGCTTATGTTGTCTGCACACCATGCCAAATGTACAAATGATACAGTATTTGCTCAAGTGCTGCTTTCTTTTTCAGAAGTAACAAAATGGTAACATGCCTAGCTTCCTCTAAAACTGAGCAATTTGGTTGTGATTAGGTGCAAAGATGCAGGTATTCCTAAAAACTGAACAATAGGAGTTCCTACCTTAGGAAAGGTTGGGTACCATGGTAAATGTACATTTCAGCATAATACACTCATGACTTCTTTGTTTGAACTGTACAAGTAACCTTATTACTGAACTGGAGAAAGAGCTCTTTAGTCTTTTTACTTTTTAATTTTCCCTTTGTCCACCAGCTTTTCTCTCACCCTTTCAAACCAGCTAATGCTCTATCCAGGAATGAATACATTACTCTGCTGAAATTTGAACAGAAGGCTAATTCCTAATCAAAATAGGCACTAATTTCTTTCAGTGCAAATTATCATCATTCATTGCAAATTTGCTCTTCTTGAGCTACGCCAACATGTTGTACAAATTTCAACACTTGGAGCCAGCTTCTTATGTACATAAAATCAAATAATATTCCTTTTGTCTTTTATCATTTCTGATGCATATTTTAATGAAAAAAATAGCCTCAAAGACTTACTAAATAAATATTGCTACTGCTACTGTTATGATGAAATGTTTAAATTTTTGTTGGGTTCTTATAGCAATAACAGATTGTTCTATTTAAAGAAAAGAAAATCCACCTGAAAATGCAGAGAAACTAAATAACGTGACACATTGTTTATCTCTTTCTTGCTGAAACAGGTCATCTACAGGGAATACAAAGCTTTCAGGAAAAACATACTGCTGAGGTTCCAGGGGAGATCTTTATTCCTATACTCAACGGGTATTATTTTGCAAGCATTACAAAGATGGCATTTGATATCACAAGAAAGACATACTTATCGGCCATCCTGGGAAACTGGGCCTCCCAGTTGGTGTGCTTATCTATTTTACATAGCTTTTGTGGTCTTCTAGGTGTCATCACATGTGTGCCTACACACATACTATGTCTTCAAACACCTCTTCCTAGATACAATTTTGTTTTATTGCACCATCTGTTCAAAGGATGGATTTCATAGATTTATAATAATGCCATCAGGCAAATAGCTTTGCAAATTGCAAATATGGTGCAAATATACACAAAAGATACAAATATTAAACACAGCAATTATATAATATTTTCAGTCTTGAAATGTGTGTGTGTGTCTGGATACAATTACATTTTGCTGTTGCTGAGGTGTAGTGTGTATCTGTATGCAGACAGGATTTGGAACATTTTGTTAATCATGGTTTTTATTCTTTTGTTTGCTTGCTCTTGCAAGATAGAAATCTCTAGTCCAATATATTGTTCCTTTCCTGTGAAAGACATTGGTCATAGTAAAGATGAAACAGTTGAAAATATAAAATGTTTGAAATGTAATTGCCTGCAGCCAAAATGTCTACTCCAAGCAGTCTGGCATTGGGGCTGTTTTAGTAATGGGACTTACTTTTTAGGAAGAAGAAACTGCAAAAAGGGGAACTATATATGTCAGAAGTTAAAAACATCTTGGCGTTAGATACCTAAGACTGAATGTCTGCCTTCTTTAATTGACAGTATGTTAAAATAAAAAAATATCTTTGACTAGGATGTTCATACCATGCCTTTGATTTATTTGCTTTTCAGTTCTGGTTTTGGAAAGCTCCCCCCAAAAAATATATAACGTATACAGCTACCTGAAAATCTGGGAAATGATCTTCATTGTAAAAGGAGAGGGTGCTGGGATATTTCCTGAATCCAACTATGGATGTCAAATCACAAAACAGCAAGGCTGTATTCCATTTGACAATAAGATGAACTTAAATGCTATAATTAAAAACAAGAGTTACTTTCATTAAGCACTGAACCCCCATTGTGCCGATTATCCTCATAATGCTTTGCATAATACTTGTGAATCTATAATGCTTAAAGACACAAGATGAAACACACTGTAAAGACAATGAGGGACAAAACCTCGTGGTTAACTTAATCGTTAATTAAGTTTTTCCTTTTGTTGTGTTCTTTGTTTTCCATCAAGTTAAGTTGAACAGCTGAACACTTAATGCTACAGATGAATACATATATGACCCTGCAATCAATTACGATCCCTAGTGAAACTTGGATATCAAACAAGTTACTTCAGTTTCTATATATAAGAATTAAATTGCTATATATATAAGGGCTATAATCAGCTACTAAATCTAACATTGTTTCCTGGGCTAAGCACTGAGAGAAGGACTTAGTGTCAGCATCTGTGTTTTTTGATGTGGGCATCACTCACAGGGGACAGTTGCAACATGGTCTCTGGAGCTGGCCATAGTCCTTCAGGCCACAAGCTGCAGCTGTCTCCTGCTGTTTCTTCTGGATGAGAACCATGTCATGCCAGGTGGTGTGCAAGGACAGAGTAAAAATATGGTCCCTCCCGTAGGCCTTACACTCTCAGACAAGTGATAAATGAGAGACCAGAAAATCTCATTGACAACCTATTCTGTTGTGTCCAAATAACAGCAGCTGAGGTATAGCCAAGGTGTTCATTGACATCAAGACATGTGTGAGTTTTTGAGGGGAATCTAAAGAACCATGAGATGGCTTTGTGGTATTTTACAGAAAGCTATTCTGAAGAGTAATGATCCTCTCTTTTTTTGTTTGTGGTTTCTTTTGGTTTTTTTGTGTTTTTTTCTGGCTATATTTAAGACTTCTTTCTGCATCTCTGAGTGGAACGCTGAATCAAAATGCTGTGCTCAATTAATATCTGTGCAGTAGTCACAAATCCAGCAGATCAGGCTTCCTTTGTTGAGGAATTCCTTAATTCATGGTCTCATGACAATGGTTTTGATTCCTTCTTTCATCATGCAAGAATATGGCCAGACATAAGGATTTAAGTCTAGGACACAAAGCACACAGCTGGTCCTTGGATGAAGGGAAAATCCCTCTGGAATATTAGTGGCTTGACTAAGAGAAGGCCTTGCATGCCAGGTAAATTTGCAGTGGGTTTAAGCCACTCTGCTTTGTGCTGCAAGCAGCGCTTGTGCCAGTAAGTCCCTACACCGGGATGTCACTAGCAATTTCCCTACTTACCTTAGAGCTTCTGCCAGCCAAGCTGCCATAAGACACCCCAAGTATCATGTTTACAATGAGTGATTAGGAAGGTACCATCAGATAGACAATGCTTTAGGAAAGAACAACATTTCATCAGAGTAACGACACCTAAAGGAGCATAGAGACTTATTCAGTGTTTCGTGGTATGTCTTAAACAACCCTAAACAGTGAAGAGAGAGGTGACTGTAGCTAGAACTTGTTCAGGAAACTGTAAGTGGGAAAGGGAGTCTTAGGATGATGTGAAACTGAGCAAAAATAATATTTAGGTGATAAAGACATTTCCAGCGGTGAGCTGGAAGTGACCGCTGTAAGAAGTGCTGCAGCGGCATTGATCACCTTGGCACTGAGTGAGCTGCAGATTTTGTTCCTATCACAAATGAGAGTGGGAGGGGAGCCCCTGAGGCGGATGAGGGAAAGCTGTAACCTGACTCACAGCTGTCATGTCTGTGACCGGGACTGCCAACATGCTGTCGGCTCTCATGTCAGATAAGATGAGCTCCCTTCCTTTGGCTTGCTCTCCAGTTTCGGCTGCTAGTAGGCTCATGGCCAGTTTGTGTTCCAGTAACTTGCAGGATAAATCTTCCCATCATCCCTACCATTGCCTTGCACTCTTCAGTCATTTCTTATTTTTAGGCATATGCGCTTTTGGCTGATCTGTTCCGCCTAAAGCATGAGCCCTTTGTGTTCTTTTTAACTGTAATCAAAAGGAGCCTGAACCCAGAAGATGCCAAAAGACATCAGTTTCCCTTGTAGGCAGTGTAAGCTGAGTGTGCTCATGGCTTCCAAAGATGCTTAAAACAGTTCTAAGATGGGGTCCTGAGTACCTGTTTGTCCAAGCCCAGTGCTCACACTGCAAAGGGCCACATTTCATTTTTATTGATGATTAATACTTTATTTCAAAACAAATTTTCTCCAGCAGCAGTGAATTTTGAGACTAAGAAATGCATTTTTTTCTAGAATCAAGCTTGCTATGTTGACTAGTTCAGACAAACTCCACAGAAATGCAGGCAGCCTAAATCAGTGTCATCAACTGAATCCGTTAAAACTTAAGAAAACCATTGTAGGGGCCCTTTTCTTTAAAATGACTCTCTGATTTTATTATTTTTTAAATAAAATATTTCGTAAATCCTCTCCTTCTGCTTTGTTTGCATTTTATTAGACAGCAACAGCAATGTTAACCCAGAGGTGTCAATGTTCTGTGATGTACCAAAGTTTAATTTCATTTACAGGAAAAGAAGATAATTTAATAATTTGCATACAGCAGTATATGGGTTAGTTTGTGTTGATTACAGTCTGCACACACAGCTATGAGAGCAGAGGTGTTTGTAAGTATGTGTGTCTATATATATGTGCATGAAGTCCATAAGTGCTAGCACGTTTACTTCACATATAGAATATTTTGTGTGTGTGTGTTTGTACATATGTCTGTGGGTATTTCGCATTGTAATATGATCATAATAGCTTTAGAATAGCAGCATTGCAACTGCCTGGTACTAGAATATGATACCCTGCTGAATTATCTGTTGCGAGTACACAAATGCAGTATTCCAGCATGCCAAAATATCTTCAGCAGGGAACCTTATTTTACTTCTCTGAGTATCTAAGTAAATTATGAAAAGTATAAAATACAATTCACGGAATACATAGGAGAAGTGCCTACAAAGCATGGCAGATCTTAAGGAAGTGTTGATGTTTTCAGTACTGTCATCCATCACCATAATGAGTGCCAAAACTCCTTTGAAAATTAGCTGTCTGTGATTAGGCAGGTTTCACACTGCAGGTTGTTTCTGTATCTGATTCTGAAATGTATTAATATGAATGTTATGCTAATTTGTCTACTTTTGACCTAGAGCTTATCTCAAAGATTCAAGAGGATATTGCCTCATTAACTAACTCACTCACAAAGTAAAAATACCTTCACCTTCTCACTTCATTAGATGGAATTGTTACTTTTCTTCTTTTGAGGAAGAGTAAATAAACAAGAGGCCTTCAAGATATGTTGCTTATTTCAACTTCAAGTATAGGTGACTTTTACATACATAATAGAGGTATTAGAATTAGCATTCAGCTCTAATTCTCTCCAGTCTAACTGATAGTGTTTTGATGAGTTTCAGAGTTTCTGTTCTGTCTGGGAATTTTAGTGATGTGGTAAGGCAGACAGAGAGCAGTTTGGTTTTCATAAGCTTAGTTGACCTTGCAGGACACAGAAGCATAAAATGTTTATTGTGAAACTGAATAAATGTTCCTAACAGGCAATGAGTATGCATAAAGGAAGAGAAAAATGCAGACACTTTTATAAATATCCCAGACTGTCCAGGAATTCATATTATTACATTTCTTCAGGAAAAAATCTTCCCTCTCAAAATGTATGATAAGCCACATTTATTTTTAATATTGTAATTTTGATTTCTGCATTTTCCTGACATTGCAGAGAAGACATTTCTCACCTGCAATCAATGGGAGAATTTAGCTGGATTATATTAAAGTCCTCCTCCTACCTGCCTCCACCTGTAGTTTGTGGTATGGTTACCGGAGAGGGATGAAAAATGGATTTTATACCCATAATCTAATGTAAATTTGCCCGAAACTGGGATGCATTTGATCCAGTGATTATAGTTTGAATCTTTCATTTTTTTTCATTCAAAAGCTAAAATAAATGCTACTCTTCTACACATCCTCATGGTCTCTTTTTAACTGTTCTCTGAGTCTCATGTTTGGATCCAAATTTAATCTGAAGAAATGACACAGAAGGTTCTTTCAGCGTTCTACCACTACTACTAAAAATAAGGTGTGTAAGCAACTTCTCTGAAAGACTTCC
>VZTO01022706.1:0-14021 GCA_013400615.1 Syrrhaptes paradoxus
GCCTGGTGGAGATCATGACAAAACCAGTGGTCACAGACAGCCAATAGATAGGTAGGACTCACAAGCGAGGAGGGCAGAGTTCCTGTGCCCTGCCACACAACCTCCCACACCACCCGCTGCAGCACCTGGTCCCTAGTTCCTCTGTCTTCCTCAGAGGAACCCTGCCTGCTCACTGGGCTCCTAGGGCCGCCTTGTGAGGCTTCTGCCCCCGGTTGCTCCGGCAACTCCTGTGCCACATCAGCCTCTCCCGCAGGAGAGCTGACGCTGGGATTCAGGTTACACCGCTGTTTCGGGTTTTCCTGGTGAAGGAATCTCCCGAAAACTCTCCTGTGCCTCTCGATCAGTCGGCCTGTCGGAGCTGGGTCGGCTCTGAAGCAGCTGATCTAGGTGACTGAGACACCAAGTTGTGTGGTGTGGCTGACATGCTGGAAGGAAGGGATGCCATCCAGAGGGACCTTGACAGGCTGGAGAGGTGGGCCAGTGCAAACCTCATGAAACTTAACAAGGCCAAATGCAAGGTCCTGCACGTGGGACAGGGTAATCCCAGGCACAAATACAGGCTGGGCAGAGAATGGATAGAGAGCAGCATATTGATACAATAAAATAAAATTAACTTTTGACTTGAGATTTTGACGTATTGTAAAACTCTGAAAAAAGATTTCTTCCTGCTTTTTATATAGTGTGACTCTAACTGTAAGTATTTCAGTATATATTTTCAATATAAATCTTAAACCACTAGGATTTGGGTATCTATACACTTTTGAAAATTGGGTTTCAGTGACAAGTTGTTCAGGCATTTTTTCGTTGTTACTTTAGCCCTGATTTCTGATGTGGGAAGATAAAACTGAATCTGCAAACATAAATGAAGAATTGTCTAAACTACTCTGTTCACAGAAATGCAATAGCCCAAAGGCAAACAAGGAAAATGAATGGGAACTGGCAGCAGGGCAGGAACTCACTTACTTATTGTAGTTCAGGATGGTTTTTAATTGTCTGGGTGAAATGAATGGTTGCAGTCCAGTTTCAAGTAGACAGGTATATTACACAAGAGCAAACACATCAAAGTTGTCTTCCTTGGTAACTTTACTTTTAGAAATGGTCCACTCACTTCATTTGAGATGTGAAGGAAGGCAACTGGTAGGACTACAAGCTAAAGCATATGATCTTATTTAATCAGAGACATGTTTAGAATTCAGATGGCTACTCTATTCCTTTTCTGCAGATGTAAAATAAGAACATAATTATAAATTGTTCTACTTTTCTCACTGGATGCTTAATTAGTTTGCATTATAATGAGAAAACTACCGATTTAAAGTATTACAGAGATGCGTAGTATTAATGTTCTTCTAATGTTGAATAACAATAACATGCAAAATGCAATGATCATTATGCTGATAAGCTGGACTTTGTTCTTTTTGTATTACAGTTTCCTGTAATCTAGCAGTGTTCTACCATGGAGCCATTAATGAGAATATGAATTGCCTGCACATGTCTTGCCCAGCATTGGAAAGTTGCATACTAAAGGCTAGAATCAATGTCATTTTGTACAACATCACAACAGGTAATTAAGCATTTCTTTTATAAGGCTGAAAACATAGCAGCTACAGGAAATGTTAAAATAATACTAGGTCAGTTGCTGTGCTAGAAGATCTTCTGAAGTAGCATGCAATCCTAAAAAAGCATAAGACTTTTTTCCTTTTTCATTAATGTACTTCTGAGAATACTTCCCCCCTTTCTTCCGTTCAGTATATGAGAAAGGACCTTGAAGATGCACCCAGCTCTCAAGATTCATGCTCTAAGTACCCAATCAATACTATGCTTGGGCAAAATACCGTACCAGATCTGAGAGACTGAGATGCAAGGCTGCCACTGCTCCATGTCTCCAGATCCAACCCGTAGCAAGGCTGAAAATGCATTCCTCTTAGGCACAAGGACAAAAAGCACACAGAAATACCACAAGTACACATACATACACAGCCAGCCGCACGCCTAATACGGACAAATGCATAAAGCAGACACATGAATGCAAGTAGCACCAGGAGCCTCATCATTTTTTCTGGCTGCACAGGATGGAGATCTGCTAGTGAATATATATATACATGCATATGTGCAATGCTAATCCCCCCAGCATCTGGGCTCAGACACTCAGTCTGCCCAGTCTGGACCCCAGTTGCTGTCACCCAGACCTACGAGCCCCCAAGGGTGCAACCCACCTCCAGTCACTGGTGCAGAGTGTCTCACACACACACAAACACAGTTTGCTCTGACACCTCTACTCCCCAGTAGCTTATATCCCTCCCTTTCCTCACCTTTTGTTCCTTCCCTAAGAATCCCACAGTAAGTCCTGTGCAATCCCAAGATGCACTTCCCTTGTATCGCATAAGATGTCCCATAGCCATTGGCAGTGACACACCCAGTCCAAAAGGTTTTGATGGGTATTACTTGGGGTCCCCAACCTGCTATTTTCTCTAAGTGTTCCTTTTGTGGGTATGCAGATGAGCTTTTACCACATAAACTAACCTTGTTTATGCTTTAATAGGGATTGATCCAGATCTTCTTATTTTCAAAAAAATGACATCCGAAGAGCCAAATACTCACTCCTCACCAAGTAAACACGAAAGGCAAAACAGCACAAAGGCCACCGAGTGGGAAAGATGCCAGCATCATAATGCCACGTCAAGTTCTCTTCTGCTTCAAGCTTCATCTTCTACCAGCAGCCACAGCTTAACAGCAAACACTTACACCTCCAGCACAATGCTGACAGTGCAAAAAACTGAAGTTTCTACTTATTACAGGGCAGGAACTTTTCCAACAGATGATCATTTTGCTAAGAGGACAAGCACAACTTCCATAAGTACTAGGTCAATCACCAGCTCAGACAAGACTGTACACTCAGCTTTGATATCCAAGTCTGCCGAGGTGTTATCCCATATGCCCATTCCTCCTCATCTGAACAACAGTAAGCAACACTTAAATGAAACCAAGGGCTACAGTGGTAGGAATTATACTTCGGATGATGAGGCACCTGCTTGGGAAACTGCAGCTTTGGGTGTCTGGTTGATTCCTATTGTTCTTTGCTCTTCTCTCATCTTCCTTTGCTGTTGTACTGTTGCTTTCACAGTAGGGCGTTGCAGCAATAAGAGAGGTCAGTATCAGCCCATAAGGAGTAGAAGAACAATGTCAAGACAATTCATAAAATATACTAGTGTCAAAGGTAATTTGTAAAATACTGTCACCATCCTTGTTTTGGAACAAATGGCTTTTTAAAAATGAACTGTATACACCAGTTTATTTCATTACAGAACCAAAGATAGTGTTTTCACTGATGGTTTCAGAATTTTTTTGGTTGAAATTTAATTCTTAACAGATTAAATACAATTCCCTTGTCTCTTTAGGTATGAACTACACACTTATAGCTCCCACCACATGCTCAGAGGTGTTTGAGCACATTTTGGTTCATAATGCCTAACAGACAGTATACACTTTCCTTAACTTAAGGGAACAGATTCACTGCAGCTGTATGTATCCTTTCCCCTGACTTTGAACTAACCTGAGAAAAATAGGTATAAGTGTAATCAGTAAAACTGACCGAACTCTTATAGTATCATAAAATCATTTACCTCTAATCATCCTGTAATTGCTTCAGATTTCATTGTTTTTATCAAAACTTAAATTTTGCACCAGGTTCTAGATTTACCTTTTTCCCCCATTCATCCCAAATATTGAGACAAAAGAATTTAGCCAGCACTCTTTACTTCTTCAAATAAAAACACCAAAAAAAAAACCCCAAGCCCCCAAAACTACGGAATTCCATTAACTTATACCCAAACATCTGATCATTCAATCTTTATGCTTTACTTTTACCTCCATTCTCACCTCACTCTTCTGTTAACAATCACTTCAAATGCTTTTCAAGCCCCTCCAGGAGCACTTTCAGACTTCAACTGCTTTTGTAAAGTTACTTGCTCTTCAATGCATTGACAAATCCCTTCTGTTATTGGCTAAGGAAGACACAAATGCAGCTGACATTTGTTCATGCCTTGCAAATAGCATAAATCTGTTTTGTCCACCTTGACTTGTTTTTTCTTGCCTGCTCATGTTTATCATTTACATCCTCAGCTTTTTAAAATAGGGACAGTCATTTAACATACATTGCACATGAATACACAAAGTGTTTTGAAAGCTCTATAAGTTAGCTTTATAACAAAATATTTTGTTTGTTTGTTTGCTCATGGTGTATACTCTACTCCTAAAAGTGCTCCTCCTGAATATAAATCAAGTGACTAGGTCAACAAGGTAGCAAGGCATTTCCTTGCCTTACCTTACTCAGGAAGTTTGCTTAGCAAAGCAAACATTTTCAACAGTAACCAGGATTGTTCTTCCTCTTTTTGAACTTGCTCAAGTCTCAGAGTTTCTCTTTGGCAGACAGGTGTAAATGTTACAAAAAGAAACAATAAAAATTAAAACTGATTGTCACATCTGTGTGGCAGAAAATTCTTTTAAAACTGGTAGGATTCACGCAATGTTCAAAGACTGCAGTGATGAGATTGTAAGGCCACGTGAATACCTAGTTACTGTTGAGCAGGTTGGTTTCAGAGGAAAAGACCTCTTTAAAATTATATTTTAGCTCACATTGATCAGCAATGTAGCTTAGAAAATGGAAGTTTAAAAAAATCCCTTATTTATAGTATTTGATTGACCTTGTATGTCAATTTATATGTAATAGAAGAGAGATGGACACAGGATAAGAACATTTTGAAGGAGTGGTGTTATTTAACCAGTTGAAATAAAACAAAATAAATTCCTTCTCTTTAGGTAGAAGAATTAGAATTAGGTATGATTTGTTTTTAAGGGAAGTTCTATGCTTATATGGAAAGTGATCTAAACTCTGCAGATGTACCCATTTCATCATGTACTTTAAATTTTAACAAGTTGACTTTTATCATCACATTGTACTTTCCTAATTCATCTTGTGTCTGAATGTAGCATGTAGTTAACTATCACTAAAAATTTCAGCTAAGAATGATGAAACCCCCAGGGCTCTTCTGTGTTAGAGGAAGTTGACAGGTATTCTTTTTCCAGGTTTTTAACACCAAAAAACCAAAGGAACTAGGAGAAAGGACCCAAGATACTCTATATTGTATCAAGAGATGAATGTGGTGATACTGTAAATACAGAATGTATGTCTCATGATGTGCTCATCATCTTAGGGTAATCTTCATGGATCTGACCCTGAAATGGAAAAGTTTCAGGTCTGACTCATTTCATTAGGAAATAAAGGCACATGTACATCAGAGGAGGAACTCAGTTCCTCAGCCTACAGCTTACTGTGATATGCTTTATATCCTTTCGCCACAATTTACACTGGAAATGGTGATGTGCACCAAGACCATCAGTATGGTCTTTTTTAGATTAGAAGCTGCAGTCCATGTGGTTCAGGATTCTCTTTGTATAGCGCTCTACCAACCATTCTCTGTCAGACTCTGAAGGAAATGTTCATGGCTCAGTGAACCACCTTTCTGTTAAAGACACACAGAGGTGTAACTCCATGTATAATGTCTTATCCAAAAAATGAAATGTTTGCAAAGTTCATGTTTTGATCTCTACCACAGACAATGTTCACATATTTCACACATCATAACAACCTGATCAAATACATGAAATAAACTGATTAACCACATGCTCCAAGTCAAGTTGTGGTACTTTTCATCTTACTCCATACTGATGACAAGCACATTTTGTCATAGGATTCTTCCACAAAACACTTCAGACAGCATTGTCACATCAATCTGCAATGAAAATGCTTCTAAAATTTTTTTTTCTCCCCATAATTTTAAAAACCATGTAACCAGGGGAAACACGTTTTAAACCCAATTTACATCTAAAATCTAAAGCTATATCAAAAGTAGATCTAAAATCCAGCTGGTTACCTTTCTGCTTGTCTATTTGCTACCACATGAATAAACATGCAATGTAATCGGTAATACATAAGTGTCTTATGAAATCGTCTCTTTGTTTGAAATGGTCAAAACAATCAGTATTGTGAAGTGTATGTCCGCTGCCAAAGTAGGGCTAAGCAAAAACCTCACTTTGAAGAACATTGCATTTTTACATGACTAAGAGTTAAAAAGCCTAAATCTAAACTCAGAAAAACACTTTGAAAGAGGACTTTTCTCAGGCTGAATAGAGCCATTAAAACACAGCCTGTGTTCACTTTATAGTCTCAATTACTCCCGAAGAGATGCTACTTGAGAAATTAAGGCATTTCAAACTGCACAAACTTTCAAGACCTTGAAGCAAGGAATTCCAAATATAATTTCTCCTGAAAATCATGGAATACACTAAAATTATTATTGTTACATAATTGCATTAGTTTTTAGGATACAGAATTCACATGCAGGCAGCTTAGTTTGATTCAGGTAGAAAAATTACGTTCTTTTTACCTAAAAATTGCCCCATAGTTTCAGCTGGATAAGGTGCTTCAGTTTTCTTAGCCTAGGGTTTGCCAAGCATTTCTGAATATTACTTATCTTCAGTTACAGAGGCATACACATTTTGTGTTAGAATTAGCTGTTTCATAGTTTGGATTTTTTTTATTTGAATATAGATTTATTTTTTAATTTCCAGGTTTTAAGGACAAGAGAGTGCACAACACCTCTTTCTCCCTGCTTCATATAATAAGATTTGCAGAACTGTTTAACAGTTTGAGGCAGTAATATTGTAACATGGTGCTCTTTACTCATTAATTTATCATATTGAGAAGAATGCATTTCTAATTTAACTCATTATTTAATAATGCATATAAAATAGGGGAAGATGCTTAAATCCATAATATATACATTATAATCTATTGCTTAACTTGAAGCCACAAAAGCAAGATCGTTGTATGCCATAGTTCTTGCAGTATCAATATGGGCAGCATTCAAGATAGGAAACAGAAGTAAACGTGAACATGGGACATTCCCTTGTCCTGGGTTAAGCTGAGACAGAGTTAACTTTCTTCATAATAGCTAGCAAGAGGCTGCGTTTTGGATTTGTGCTCAGAAGAAAGCTGATAAAAAGTGGTGTTTACAGTTGTTTCCAGGATCTCAAGGTCTTTCAGCTTCCTTGCTCCCCGCAGACAGGGGTGGGGGCTGGGAGGAAGCACACTTGGCTTCTAGCCTAGGATTTGATCTTAGGTTCAAGATTGAAATTCAGAGTAGCCAATAATCTATTCCATAACATACAGGTCATGCCCAGCATATAGGTGAGGACCCTCTGGAAGATCATCCCTTTTGTTCTGGGTCCTTTTAGTTTCCGGATCTCTCTTGGCTCCAAATCATCTTGCTCCAGGTGGCTGCTCTCCCAAGGCCTTCCCCCACCACACCCCGGTCAGCTCTCGGTCTGGGATGCTCAGACTGTTATATCCGTTTCGTGAGTGCAGTTTTTTGTGACTCTCCCTGCTTCCGGGATAGTTAGCCGGGAACAGGCTGAGCCTTGGTTATTGGGGTGGGGGGGGTGGGGCAGTGTCGCTGTGTGTCACTCATTTGTATATAGCATTATTTTCAATATTATTGTAGTTTAGTTATTAAATTGTCTTTATCTCAACCCATGAGTCCTTTTTTCCCTTTACCCCTTTAACTCTCTCCCCTATCCTTGGGGGGGGGGAGGGGAGGGGGGATTGTGTGAGCGTGTGTGTGGTTTTGGCCCCCAGCCAAGGGCTAACCCATCACATCCCTCTATCTTCTTCCTGTACCATTAAGATATTACTGTTCTCAGATAAATGTTATGCAATTTAACTGAAAACATACAGGTTCTAACATATTGCAATACCTTCAGTATATGAACTGATTTCTTTGTCCACTTTGTCGGTATCCATCCGTATCCTGACTCTTCTTCATATTTAGGGTGGGCTGCTACCTAAATGCCCCATAAAACACCTGCTGACAGTCTGCAGTGCGGAAAATTCAGTAGTGCTTGGCTTCTTCCAGCTTGTTTAACTCTTGCTTTCCTATAAATGATCCTCCATAGCAGCTTGATTCAAGAACAAAGAAGAAAAGCTAGTCTTAAGGGATGGATGCTACTATTAGATTTTTTTTAAAAGGAAATCAACTACTGAAAAAGAGAAAATTTGCTACTCTTACACCAGGGAGGTTGTATACCTGCAAATGCAAAGACTAGCAAAGAAATCCTTTCACTAGACAGGATACACTCCAACGTGCCAGAAACACAAATCTTTGCAAGATAGCATTTGTTTTAATAGAAAGAAGTCATAGGTAATATTCCATTTTCTTTCAAACAGGTGTTTTTCCAACTTCTTTTACTCTCAGAAAAGTGCCTTCTATCTGATCATTGATCAGTTGTGAGATCTGCAGCAAGTCATAGCCTATGGTTTCTTCATCTCCTGATTAGTGACTGTATAGAGCACTTAATAGCATCTTGATGCTCCTTTGATACTTACCTTCAATATTATGTTCTGTACGGGAACTATGACCTCGATACTCACCAGAAAAAGAAAATGAGACTGAAAATTTGTATCTGTCCCACACACAAATGCTTCTGGGGCAGGATGGAATGACTAAAACATAAAAGATCATGTTCTGGAGAGTCTTCTTGCTTTGTTGGCATAGAGAGAAAAAAAATAGTCAGGAAAAGGATTACATAAAGCACAGTAGCAGTACTATTTTATTACAGACTAGGAGAGTCAAAAGAAAATAAATACATACATTTTACGTATGAGAGAAAACACAAAATCAGTAGAAAGATGGTTTGTCCAGACTGCACATCCCTTTTTAGGCAACTGTCCTAACATTGTGCTTGTAGCAATGCTATGCATGAAAACAGGGCAAAACTTGTCAACTTCAGTCAGGAGTATAAATTAGTTCCCTGAAGACCATGAGAATATGTGTAGGCGTTTATCAACACTTCATGCACAGCCAGTCACATTCAGGTCTGAGGGCTTGGTAAAGTTACAAGTAGTTGTAACATCTATTCTCCTTACCAAAGACTGAACTATCTCTCTGTACAGACCTCCTTGTCTAATCTGAGCAAGATATTATGCTTAGTGTCTGACAGCCCTTCTGTAAGTGGCAAAAGTGCAATAGAACGTAGATAAACAATCTCAAGAAACTATTTTGTGATACTTTGGATATTTGACATCACAACTCCTAGCACACTGTTTACTAAGGACATCTTATGCCAGTGATGACAGCAGTTTCCAGATGCAAAAAAAAATTAGCCAGAATACTGACAAAGCAAGTTCTTTTCCAGTTTGAGCAAGCACTAGATCTCAGCATTTCTTTGGAACGTTTATATGGGAGATAAAAGAAAGATTAGTCTCCTCTACAGCACCAGCAAAACTATGCATCATAACTGTTCCAGATGGCCAAGAACTTAATTTGTGCGAGTTTTTTTTCCATTGGAGACAGCTTATTTTTCCTTGCTGTAAGGAAGTTACTTTTCCAGTTTGCGGGGGCAAGTGTTTGGAGTTGAAATGAGACATCTGCTACTTGGAGTTAGAACAGTGACAGCAAAGAAGCACATATAGTAGCCCTCCTGCTCAGATTTCAATTTGTGATGGACAGGGTTGCCTGAGGTCAGGGCTGTCATGAACTAGCTCTGTGTTTCCCTCAGGCAGTAAATACCAGTAAAAGGATTATCTATGGAGGCAGCCAATACCCCTAGATACTATATGTGTTTTTTCGCTTCTCCTCCCTTTCAAATTTGTGCACCAGGGGGCCTAGCCTGCTTTTGATTTAAGTGTTAGCTATCTACATTTCTAATTAAAAGTCATGAGCACTTACGTGTAATAAGAATGTACATACACACAGGTATGTATAGAGGGTTACACACCTTAGAGTCATACATTTACATTTTAATGTACATGATACATTAATAAGTGACCATGGCTAAGGATGTACTTACTACTGTGCTGTATAGTTGCTTAACCTGTATGTCTATTACTCTTTATCTCTTCACAGGTTTTAAATTTTAGTGCAGGCCTGAAAGAGTATTACATAGGAAAATAAAGATGTTGCTGTGGTTTTGAACCCCTGGCTAGCAGCAAAACACAACAACCATTTGCTCAGCCTCCCACCTCCCAGGGATGGGGGAGAGAATTAAAGGGATGAAGGCAAAAGAGAGTTGTAGGTTGAGATAAGAACATTTGATAACTAAACTACAATAACACTGAAAATAATAATTATGATAATAATGATACAATATATACAAATATACAAATGAGTGATACATAGTGAAACTGGTCACCACCGCATAACCAAGGCTCAGACCTTTCACAGCTAACGATCCCAGAGCAGGGAGACTCCTGAAACCACAACCCCAGAAAGGAGATAAGAGCCCAAGTGTCTGAGACTGAGAGCTGACCGAGGGCAGGAGATGACCCCGAGAGAAGGACCACCCAGAGAGAGCCAACACAGAAAAAAAGAGAGCACACTTCTGGACAGATCCTCATCTATCTACTGGACATGACGTGCATGATATGGAATACACCACTGGCAAATTTGGGTCTCAGTCCTAAACCTGAGGTTGAATATTAGGCTAGTAATTTGGGCCGTGGTCCCCAGGTCCAGCTTCTCCTGCACCTGCAGACACTGGCACAGAAGCTGAAAAGTTCTTGACTGTCCTGGCAGCAACTCTAAACATCAGTATGTTATCAGTCTTCTCAGCACAAATCCAAAACACAGCCTCTTACTAGCTCCTATGAAGAAAGTTAACTCTGTCCCAGCTGAAACCAGGACAAATGTGCAGTTTGGTTCATAAAAACACATGCTACGTTATGATACAGTTCAGAGGGAGGAGAAACATACAAGGTGACAAATTGCTCAAAATACAATCCAGGCTACCTTTGATCCAGCCCACTGCATTACACAAGTTCTGTACTCTACCATATATACCATTAGCAAATATCACAGGTGTAACTCTGAATTTTATATTGCCTTTGATTCTAGCAGCTTGATTAGGCACTTACAGAATAAAGGTTTTTAATTTTGCTTGTATCTTTCTTAGCAAGGAGAGGAAGTGAAGATGACATTGAAAACCAAGGTTGGAGGTCAATCTTGCATATTTCTAAAGCCAGCTGGCCAAGTGTTCTATAAGCATAGGGTCATTTAGTCAGATACTACTGGCAAACTGGTATCTTTGAAAATCAATTTCTGAGGGTAAGTGTTGGATGTGGTTAAGGAACACAGTGAATTAGTCCCAACATTGTTCTTGGCCAGTAGGTACAATCTCTTGTTGATAGAGACATTTAAGTGTCCTGGCACTCAGGAGACAGCCACCTTTTATCTTGCCTATATTTCTTGAAACATTTATAGAATGTATATAAACTAGGCTTGAACACTTCAGAGGGAACTCCAGAAGCCTGTGCATTTTAGGTTTCCCATGAATTAGCTATGAAGCTAATTAAATGCTAATACAATCAACTGAAAAATTGATTTCCCTTGCTATGCTGTTCTTTCTACCAGCCACTATTATTAGCAAAGTCAAATTGTTAACTACAACTTTCATATAGAATTCCGCTTAGGTCTGTTTAAAGTCTATGAAGAGCAAAGGAAAACTGAACTGTCCTCTGTTGCAGAGAGGATTTTATAATATGTACCGAGTACCTAAGGACAACTTTATGGAGAAAAGCAAGCTTATGGGGTTTTGGGTTTCTTAAAACATTTAAGGACATTACTCATGCCAGTCTAGGACAAGACATGCCACTGCAAACCAGAAGTTCATTATATATGCTTGCTAGGACACCAGTGCTTATGCAAGCATTGACAAAGCTAATGAAGGAAACAAATTTCTCTTGTGTACATACTAGAATCAAACCACCTTTGGAATAAGGCCAGGCCCAGCTCCACCATCCATACCATTCTCCAAATCAAACTGCAGTTACTTCCTCAGTAATTTTGGCTTCATGGCTGTTCAAGAAAGATTAGAAATTACACAGATATACTACTTCAAATGAGAATTTTAAACATTACCGTCATTATCCCTGAATAAAGGAATAACCTGATAACAGCTAAAACTTTCCCCATGTTAAGGTTCTGCTGAAATTTCACATTAACACAAATCTAAAAGGAAGAACCCCTAAATAACCAAGTCGGTAAGTGCAAAATTGGGATTACAGGACAAGCATTTTCAATCTTAGCTGCAGCTCTGGCAAATTCTCACAGGAAGTAAAAAGCTGCATTAAAACCATCTCTCCCTAAGAAGAATCCTTCCAAAACCGACAATGTTTTGGAAATGGGAATACCTACACCCCTTGGCTGTATGTAAACACAAACCAAACAATGAGAAGTCCTTGCAGTGAGTGAGTCTAGCCACCTAGAAGATGGCAGAAATCAATTCCCTTCAGTTTTCAATGTCCTTATTCTTACACTGTTTCCTCTCAAGGAGTTGCTGACAGGGCCACACGCTAGGTTCTTTTACAGGTATGCAGAACCCTGAAGTCTGGTGAATAAAAACTCCCTCTGCTCCTTCCAGAAAATGAAGACTTTCTCTCTAATCTGACACTTTAGTAAGCCAGGAAGGTGCAATAAAAGCAAGTAGAGTTATTTATGTCCTTTCAAGCCAATATTTTTAAGGGTTTGGGTTTTGTTTTTTTTTTTTTTTTTCCTTAACCATCAGAGGGTAACAAAATTTGCCTGTGATTTCAGTGTTTCAGATCAATTCCTTTCAAATACAAATTACCAAGTACAAGATAAACATCCATATAATTTCTCTCTCTGTGCTTCACAGCAGTAAGCTGGATGCTACAAACAATTTTTTTCTTCAAGAGCCTGGGTACATTCAAGAGACAATTCTGCAGGCTTCAGGGTACCAAGACTCAGTCCATTCCTCTTTAAGCTATATACTTGCCTCACTACTCAGCAGCTCTCACTTTGAGCAACTCTCATCATTCTTCCTTTCTCATGTACTTTGGTATCCCGTCAATAACTGCTAGTTCACCTTCCTACTACCATCCCATTTTCTAGCTTGTTTTACTCCATCATTTTAGAGACAGGTATTTTTACCTGTTTGTGTCATGATGACCACTGAGAGAATCTCACACTGCTTGGTGTTCTTCAACACCTCTCCAGAAGTAACTTTATGTTTATTTTACAGATAGAGCAATACAGACAGAAAAATCTGAGTAACATCTGAAAAGCATTTAGAAAGTCTGGAGCTATTAACTTTCAGACTCAGTTAACAGAACTGGGAGCCTTAGATGTCTGACTGTCATTTCACTGTTTTTGACACTGTTGCTCTAAGTTATGTGCCAAAATAAGTTGTGTGAGAAGTCACAATGTGATTATGCAAAGGACTGAACCAGGATCACCCAAGCTAAGAAAGCACAGAACAGAATGTTCAAGTCACCAATATGAATCAAAACACACTTTATTCAAAGAACAAGATTCATGGACACGAAAGTTATGTTTACAAGAAAATCCAACAGTACAGACAAATCTTATTACTACTGAAATTAACTCATCATCAAGTTTCATATTTTTGGTTAAGGTTCTGAATAATTATATATCCATAGCATACAGAAATATTGACAGANCATACCAATTCGCTTTCAAAATTTCATTCATTGTAGAAGGTATTTCCCCTCCAATAAAGTACAGGGCTTGTAACTCAAACCTCAAACAGTTCAAAAGATGCCTGTATGCCATACATTTTCTGTGCAGAATGAGTTTCTTTCCTCCCACTTATCAAGTTCCTTATATATGTGGCAGATATAACTAGATAAGAATGGGAAGAAAAGCTTATGGACTATACATAATGAACAACAAAAACCCTTGTAAAAGTAATAACTTTAGATAACCCGAAATGCTTGAGCTTTGGAAGTAGCCACCTAGCTATTATGTCCCTAGCATATGATTTTGGTATGTTTACAGTGGCTATAAGACATGAAGTGAGACAGCTCATACCAAGTAACCTACAATGAGAGACAGCAATCCTTCACCATTTGGGAAATGTTTTAATTCTCTAATTAACTCACAAGGAAAAGCACCACTAATTAATCCATTACCTATTCCTGAAAAAAAAAT
>VZTO01022707.1:456-19144 GCA_013400615.1 Syrrhaptes paradoxus
ACTTACAGGGTTCAGAAACACAGGATATTGTAATCTTTTCCACTACTCTTGCACACTAATATCAGCTAGGACTTCTGATATGAAAAGGAGAAATTGACTGTTTTTTTTTTTTTTCACGACAACAAACTTACTTATTTCAAGATTATTCTTCTCCTAAAAATCTCATGTAGGTTACCCAATCTAGATATTTTCAGTTTTATCTCAAAAGCAGTGTGCCATTAATCTCTTATTCTCATGCCTTTCTTCCAGACTAACCTTCACTTTTTTCTTTTTTTTTTTTCATAAATAATTTCAGTGCAGTGCCAAGAGCTGCACCAACACAGTTACTTTAGTTATCTACTTAATAGGGTAAAAGGCCACTTAACCAAGTCACTTGTTTTCCATGCTACATTCCAGTTCACAAATCCTGACACGACTTTGTTGAGTGTTTTCCTTTTTCCCCTCAGTATTAACATACTGTTGTGGAGCCACATTTGCTTTTGACTGATGATGACCTTGGACCTTTTTCACTCTGCAGAGGTACTGCCTAACAAGTTACTGTCCCAACACGCATTTGTGCAGTGACTTGTTTTTGCTTAAGTTTAGTATCTTAATTTTCACCCCTGCTGAATGACAGCTTACTTTTTAAAATGCAGTTTCTCCAACTCACTAATGTAATTTAAACACTAATCCTTTTCTCCAGTATATTTACAGGTATGACACCTTCAAAATTTAGTAAACACATGCCATATTTTTCATACAAGACAAATAATTTCTCATTACTCACCAGATATTATGAAGCCTAAAGCAGTTTCATCAAGACCCTGTTATGCCAGGCAATGATTCATCAATTCTCCACCTCAGTTTTGATTAAGTTACAGCACTACTGCTTTTGAAATTACAGAGGTTGTTCTAGCATTTAAAAAGCTAGGAGCACCACTATACAGCACCTTCAGTGTAGTGAAGTGTTGCCATCCTCCTAGCTTTCAACTTTAATAGAAATCTACATTCCCAAACTTGTATCTGCTTATCTGCTTTATCACACGCTCCAGCTTTAGCATTTGTGCTACGTGACCTGTAATCACACCATGCAGCTCCAACATATTTAACAGGTTTCTCTAACAAAAGAGAAGGGAGTGACATTTACTGATAATCCAAGTGCAAGTACATGCTTCTACGCCACTTGCCAACACGGTCAACTAAAGTTCAATTCCCCAAGCAAAAGAAGTGACGCCTGTGGATACTTACAAGAAACAGCATTCAGTACAGTCAGCATTTCTTAACAACATTCAAATATACTGACAACTACTAAAATGCACTGGTCTGAATTAAATCAAAATCTGTTCTCTCTACTTGTATATGAGACAGATATCGCCCTCCCCACTACTTTTCCGATATTACATTATTAGCATGCATATTACATTTAAAATGCTAAGTTACTTTTCCACATTCCCTGTAAAGGGCAGAATTTTACAGTTACAAACTGAAACAGTAAACATTCTCGTCTCAACAGACATGTAAATAGTTTAATGATTTCAATTTTCATTTTAGGAAAGTAGAAACTTCTTAGACTTGGAATTTGAGTAATGGACTTCTAAACAGTGTATTAAAAATGGCAAATCTGTATCTCAGATAAAAAAACCCAACATTCTTACAAATAAGATTACATCAAAGTGTACTTTGATGAGGACCTATTCTGAGCACCTTATTTCAAAGAATGTAAGTACCTTCCCATTCATCTTTGATGTTATCTCGGACATTCAAATTAATTGTAACATCTGCTCGTACTCGCATGGGCCAGTTTTCACCAATATTGGGCTTTGCCACCTCCACCACTGTGAAAGAGACAATGGGTTGTGCCATCCTAGCCCATCCACCAAAGACCACACCTCCGTATTCTGATAACCTAAAAAAAAAAACACAACAAAAAACTCCCAACACCAAAGTTTTTCCAGTCATTATCTGACAACAGATTCAGTTCTTTTTTTAAACTGTGAAACAATTTACCTCACAGTCAGCTCTAAGACAAGAAGTATAAGTCTTAATTTTACATGCTACTGAAGTAGGTTTATACAATCCTGCATTTTAGAACTGAAGCACAACATGAACTGACTTATTCTTTTATTTCAAGCAACACAGGTAACTTATGCTGGCATTATTAAAAAAAAACCCCAACCTCAGAGAGAGAGAAAAAAAAGTGAAGATAACAAAAAGCAACTACTGACTATAAGAGATATCACACCAAACGACACCCTGAAATCTAAAGAGGATCAAAATGTGGCAGATGCCAAACTCAAGAATACTGAGTAACACCTCTCACAAACTAGAAGACTTTATGGTAAAGTTTCCAGATTTTGTAATGTCAGCAAAGGCTTAGTACTTTTGGAAAACTAACTCATCCATCTTAACACAACAAAGGCTTTTTGTTAGCATCCAACATACTGTCTCTTAACGTCTACAGGGCTACGTATCAACACACCCTTACAAAATCATCCCACAGGATGGCAACACCTTATGGAAGAAGTTAGTTAAAAACATAGTATCTATGTAATAATTTAAAATACATTTGTTACTATGTATTTAGTATACACACAATATCAGTTATTAATTCTCAAATGCCCTTTGATTACAATTGAACTGACTGGTTTGCATCAGTTAATAAATATTACCATGGTTTCATCCTACTGACACTATCTTCAATATCTTGTCTGATCTCGTAGGTAGACTCTAAACGGAAGAGATTGAAGTTCCTCAGCAGATAGTCATGAAGAGTCAGAAACTGTAGATTCAGTTTGGGAAGTGCAAGACAGCCTAGGGGGGTAAGGGTTGAAGGGAAGAGGTATTTGATGGATAAACAAAAAGATTAATTAATACATTGGTTCTATGAATTCATAAATACAGATGCACATACAACTTCCATAGTTGTTACCCTAAGAGATTCTAAGAACTACTCCTCTTATAAATAATACATCACTAAAAAGTACATATTTTTCTCTCTCATTCACCCAGATTTTCATGTTTTCTCTAAATGACTCTGCACAAGATCTTTCTGGTAGTAAAACAGTGAACTATTTAAAGACCGAATCCTTTATTTTTTTCAGACTACAAAAAAAAATTTATAAAAATCAAATGCAGGGCAAAGTAATCATACCTTGGGAATTCAACAAGTAAGCCAGCACTAAACAATTATGAAAAAGGCTCACTAACTAATTAAAAAGTATTATCCAACAGTTCTTCAATTCCAATTGTTTACATTTATTAGAAGCCACAAAAACCATTAATGTAGAAAAAAGTTTTAAGCCAAGAAATCAAATTTTAATACATGACTTTGCTCAAAAGTTTCTCTTACTGATTATTATTTTTTTTCAATGAGAATGAAAAACATGGGAATTAGATCTAACTAAGCAAGGACTAGTAAAGCTCACAGACAGGTCCTAAAACTTACATAGCTTTAGGGTAGTCTTAGATGCAAAATTTCCATAATAAAAATCCTTATATGATACTCATTTAACATAACTGTACTAATGTTCCAGTTTGACACCTCTGTTTAAGACCTGTGAAGGCAGCAGTTTTTTGTAACTTGCAATATTATCCTTGAAACCTTTTACTGATATATGTAATGCATACTGGCTTTTACATGCACTGAGATACAACAGCAGTGAACAAAGGCGACAGAACGCAGTAACTTCTATTCTGGAAAGCCTATTGATGATAAAATACTTTAACACATTTCCCAACACCAAGTAACAAACCCTGTCCTGTAAAGCTAGTTACATGCACAAAGGGAAGGGCCTGAAGCAACACCCCTTTAAGGCTGCACAGCATTTATCAGAGAGATATTCTTCTTCCCTCATTTTTTAAAATAAAATAGAAACAAACTCCTATCTTTCTTGGGCTAAACTACTCTTATTTAAGTTTTAGACCAAAAGAATGTAGCTACTTTTAAGAACACAAAAAACCCCAAGACCAGAAAAACAAAACTGTCTTGTTTGCAATCAGTGCTAGGGAATACAGGGAGATTAAAAGAGAAAGTATAAACTGAAACTACGAGAAGCAAAACAGAAAAATACTTTTAACAGTCTGAAGGCAACCAAAATGCTTCACAACAGTGCCACAAATAAACGAGTAATAGCAAAAGAGCTCACAATAGAAGGAGGAAATATTTCCACTAGCAACCACTGTTACTTGCCAAAATTACATTTCACCATTAAGAAAATTTCTTTAATGATTAAAATTATTAAAAATTCACAAAACCACACAGAAACAGGTGTAATGAGCTGTTTTACCCCTCCAGCAAATAACATACATAAGTGTGATGAATATATTTCACTAATAAAACAAAAAATACACCTACAGTGCATACAACAAGTTAAGGCCTGAAAAGTCAGCCATCTAAAACAATCTGAAGGACAATAAAGCTACCTTGACTTTTAAGAACCTGAACGTTCCAGAGCATTACAACAATCTATATGTTTCTCACTGAAATAAAAAATAAAATCTAAAAGAACCTTGGTTTATATATTAATTTCCTAGAAATTACAGCAATCACCTTGCTTAAGAGTTTTTTTGTAGGTTTTTTTACATTGTTTCGGGAGGGTTTTTTGGTGTGGTTGCTTTGTTGAGTTTTTTTAAAGGATAAACTCCATCATGCAACCTGTTATTCAGAAGAAACTAAATCATCTTTCAACTACTTGCTTCATACTAAATGTAAGTACTTTATTTCTTCTTGGGCAGATCTCTAGATAGCATTCGTATCATATTTGTTTGGAAAAAGATCTTTTGTTGCTTACATCCCTGCCTTACTTAAAGTGGTCAAATTAAAATTTTCAGCATGAGATTTTAAAATCACATCAGTTTTTAAAGTATTTAGACAAAAATACATGTGTGCACTGCAAAGCTTAAAATTACATAATACCTTTTTGCAATATTTGCAGTTTGTTTCTTTGATCATGAGCACATCCAGCAAGAACACTACATTCTGAATTTAGAGTGCATATGCTACCTTTCAGTGACTATGTGTACACTTCTACCTTGAAATCAGAGAGTAAGATAATTAATGTCCTCTCATCACCACCCTTTCTTCAAAATACTTAGGAGCAAAGCACAGCTTTCCTGCTGCATGTTTACAACCTCTTTCACCTTGCAGTAACTACCTGTGCTACACCTGGTGGTATAGCACATCTGTTATTCAGATTAGAAGCAAAATAAGTCTTTGTGTAAACATAGGCCTTTGGATTTTACTTTAAACCCACTATAAATTTGCTAACAATTTCATCTCAGTGTTCCTGATCCACCACTCAAAAGAAGCTGACCTTACTCTAAGACACCGTAAGATGCCAGTATTCTACTGAAACATAGACATCAAAACTGCTTTTTTTTTTTTGCAGCATTTACTGTCCTCCTCAGCATTTACTGAGCTACTAATCATACCTTCTCCAGAATAATATTCAGTTGGTACAATATTTTCATCCCAAATAATCTTCTCTGTGGGATAAAGAGGCATCTGGTTGAGTTGCTGAATTTGAGATATTCGTCGCTCATGACGGGAAACCTAAAGAAAGCATGCATTTTAAACTTCCATAAGTCAAAAAGGGACAATAAAGCTATCTTTGAAACATACACTTTAATCCATAAGACTCCTGGTGGTCACTTGCCATTGTGTCTTTTAGTAAGTTTTGGTTTGGTTTCTTAAGTTAATATAACTAAATGAATACAGTGACACAAAAAATGAGCAAACACATGGTCCAACTATCAGTCATAGTACTATGAGTCAAACAATCATTTGGCTTCTCAGCTGACCAAAAATGACACAACAGAACTGAAAATATTCAGTCAAGGCCTAAAAGAGAATCAACTTCAAATGAAATTTGTTTTGTTTACCATGAAAGATATGGTCAATAGCAGATGTTTTTAAAGGGGAAAAACAGGTTGCTAAATAAGGAGCAACAACTCTTCCAGAAGAACTCAAAAACTGCTGCTGAGAATCTGCTTACTGACCTTTACAATTACACCAAGCACACACATACCAGTTTCTCAGGGAAACTACATTTACAAATAAATGTTTTCAAATACCCAACTTACATGGTTTTAAACCTCATCTTAGTACGCAGTTCACTGCTGTAACCCTGCTGTGGTTCACAGGTGATTCAGCAAAAGGTTCTAAACGGCTACTTTACTACAGCGTAGCTGACAGATTTAGCTATACCTTGAGTTTGCAATGAATAAATACAGGCAGGATGAAGGACGTTTTTACCAGCAGCTCCAGCAGAAACTCCTTGTCGTAGCCCGAGTCCTCCCCCTCCGGCAGCGGCGGCAGCAGGCACAGGTACGACGCCACCTGGTGGAGAACGTTGGCGCTGCAGGGCGGGAGGAGAAAGGGAAGAAACTGTCACTGACTGACACCGGACACACGGCACTTACCCTTGCGGCGTTCTTCTTAAAAACACAATTTCCAACTATGAATGTCGCTAGAGACCAGCAATTACAGATCAGTATTTTAAATGAAGTTCGACATAATTAAAGTATTTATTTTTGGAAGCGTTACAAAGCACTCTAGAGCGCTTCCATGGGTGAGTGTGCTCAGCCACAGCTGGAAGCTGCGCCACTCAACAGCAATAAAGAGCGAGGTGTGAATATTTCTTATTGTTTCAGGACATGTATCTGCAAACAAAACCAAACAGCAGCGCGCCCATTGCCTTGGTCAAAATGCCTTTTGATCACAGCATTTAAAATACAGTACAGTTAACACAGTTGTATACTTTCATGACCTCTGTTGTAGTTTTTGTACAGAACAGAGTAAAAAAAGCTGAATTAAAAAATCAGAGGTTAACTACTGTTAATTACTGCTATAATTACTTTAAGCAGCTAGCTATCTTCCAGAAAATTAGTACTTTCTCACATTCACTAGAAAAAAAAGGAAAATAAATATATTCTTTTTATACTGGAATTCTAGTACTTTGCTAGAAGCTCTCCCTGTCTCCCTGCTGCCACAGATCTAAAGGCACCCTGACAAGTCAGAAAGACCTGAGAAGGTACATGGGAAGTCAGAAAGAAAAAGGCTAGAAATGTGTTAAATTATAACACACTGAGAACAAGGAATTTCAATTTCATGTTTAATTTCATTTTGATAACCTACCTAAGGGGTCCAAACAACTTCACCAGAGAATCACGAGTATCTACTGCAGCGACATTTGAGAGTGCAAAGTCATATAACTCCGGGAAATGTGCAAATGCTGCTCTCTACAAAAGACCAAGGCCCAAAAATTGAATTTAAGCATATTAATGAAAGAATTCAATAGCAAACTAAATATTTATAGAGAAGCATAGCCTCTTCTGATTCATAACACATAGCACCCTGTAGACACTACCAGGATACAAATAAAAAGCAGGTGAAATCTCCATTTTTCTTAGTTAGTACCACCTATTTGCTATTCCTGTGCTTCTGACACAGTGTCTTTTTTATACACCCTCCTATCAGCATTTGCTCTGTTATTAAAATAAAACATAAAGGGGCAGACATGTGGCCTTGCAAATGACTACGAAAACGAAGGAACAAACTCAATTTAACCATGCTACCTTGAATTTTGCTGTTAAAACTGATGGGAAAAATTCTGAAAAGCATAACTATCTTTATATGACTACCAGTAATGTATATTTTTATTTTGTCTCTTATGTACAAAGGACCACTACTGCTACCATAAGTGTGTACTGATCTTGAAGAAATGGTGCCACCGACTGCATAATCATAAGTTCCTACAGCACTTAATTTTCCGTTCTGAACAGATTTACTGGGAGCAGTTCATCTCAACGTGACAACACAAAATCAAAAGCAGTGGTGTTTTGCTAGAGCATATTATGTAGTCATAGTCACATACACAACACTAAAGCATCAGTGTCTTCAATATGGTATAGAAAGCTGAGTTAAAATTATTCCTTTAACTCAACAGGAAAAATACGGGGTTTGGGAAATAACTTAATGCCTTATTCTAGATGAAAATTAGGCTAAAACAGCAAAACCAAATCCTTTCCCTCCCATAAGGACTTCAACATCTGCCTACCTGTAAAGAAGTAATTCTGTCATAGTGAATCGTTGTCATCTCATTCTCTGTCAAAGCATTTCCAGTCTGATCATTGATTTCAAAGCCAGTGTAGAATTTAAGCATATCTAAAAGCTGAAACATCATGCATATAAATTAGTGGATTAACAATAAGACACCCTATCACAAACAAACACACAATTTAAAAGGACAAATTTGGGCACCATGCACAAACAAGAGCTCTTCAAACTTGTTGAAGAAATGGACCAAAGAGTGGCATCTAAATTTTATACTTGGCTGATGCACAGAATAATTTTGCTGGTATATCATCTACAAATCATAGAAATTACAGCACAGACCACAACCAATGCGGTTTCTTTTACACAACAGGAGTTGAAACTGAAACTAGTTGCACTAAGGTGCCCTAGACAGAGGTTCACTGAGACACTGAACCCAACTTATGTCTTGCTGCTACCGAAACGGAGAGGTCGGGCTCCCTTCTGTCCTCTCTGATGCCAACTCTGGAATTCATCCTATCTTTCAATGAGATTATTAAACTCAGAAAAAGAAAATTATTCCGATATGCTGCTGGCTTTGTGTTCCATCAATACTGATCCTCAGAGATACTGAACAAATGCCAGAGATTGGGGACAGCAAGCAGCAGGAAAAGCAGACGAAATGCAGGAAAGGGGAGAGATCTTCAGACCCTGCCATAAAAACCTGTCTATGACTGGATAAACTGAAGGATAGCAGTGAAAAACAGCTGCACTGTGGAACTGTCTGAGGTCAAAATGAAGCACAGAACAATACACCAGTGACAAATTCTGCTATATGTGGGGTAAAGCATGGCAGAAGCTGCACCATTTTCTTTTAAGAACTGTTCAAAAACAGAGCGAGAAATGTAATAGCAGTCACACACACAGGTAAAGGCAGGAAAGAACTACTGTATGAAGCATTTAAATAAACATATAGTTTGCATCCATCAGAAACACTCATAAAAACCTGTCTCAACAACAAATATAAAACAAAACAATTGCAGTACTCAAAGCTGCATCGTAATGAAAGTTATTTTCAAAAACTTTGTATCTCACCTGGCAGAAGAGATGACCCTCCTTCTCTCTTTTAGCAAGACTGGACAGGTAACAGTGAACAACAAGATGGGAGTCATCTAACACTGTATTAAACCAGCGCCGTGTGGGAAGCAAAGCCTGTGGTAAACAATCTGACATTAGTACAACTAATTCTTCAAAATGTAAGAAATCCTGGTTTCTCATAATTTTCCATTTCAAGAAGGCATATCGATTGCTTCACAGATATTTCCATAACTAATATATTAAAGCTGCATTTATGCATGCCAAGGCACTGGTTTTATGCAGGTAGACTGCTACAAACAGAGACTTTTACAAGACGGGGAGCACAGCACAAACATGTCATTAGTGAGATTGCATCCTGCCAGTAATAAAAGTAAATTAAATAAAGAAATTGTTCTACTATTAAGTGTCTATATAATGACTGCGTGCTACAAAAGATATGTCAAACTGCTGCAACATTGTTTTAAATGTTTGTTTTCTATATTCATTTCTTTAATTTTAAACTTGTCTTTCTCAAGACTGCAAAACTGTGTTTCTTCTAAAGACAGTATGGAATCTTCTATTGTCTGGAAAATACTCAGATCTAAGAATTTCTCAAATCTTAATTGAGAACCTATAAAAGCTTTTTGTAAACAAAACAGATCATTTCTTCTCACTGTAAATAGCTTAAGCTGCTATATGTAGCAACTGTTCAACAGCACACAGTAGTACACCTCAACAATTCAAGAGAAAAGTGAGCTGTTCTCAATTGAATTTACAGACTGAATTTAGAAAGCCAAAAAGCATCACATGGTGTTTAGAACTAAGACGAAGAAAACAGAAGAACCTCTAGGAGAAAAATGTTAATTGTCCTGCACCATAATTACAAAAAACAAACTCAGAAAAACTTAAGGATTTCCCATGGAGTCATTCTTTTCAAATTACCAAATCACCAAGTTTCGACAGCAGTCTATATACTGTAATATAAAACACATATTCTGAAACAGGCCTCAGCATAGGTAGAAAGAGCCCACTACCATAGAATCACAGAATCATTAAGGTTGGAAAAGACCTCAAGGATCAAGTCCAACCGTCAACCCAACACCACCTAACTCACTAAACCATGTCCCTAAGCAATATATCTAATCAGTACATGCTGCAGAAGCAAAGGACTTGGATTTACAGCAAATTTCTCATTTGCTTGTTCCAGTAATTTAAACCGGCTTCATAAACTGTCTGAATTCTAACCTCCCTGTAATACCTAGCAAGAACCAACATGAGACATACTGCCTCTAAGCATTTTGGCTTTCAGACTTAAGTTTAACTTAAAATACATAAATACATAAAATACAAAATACATATTTTCTCTAACAAGAGGATATTATATCCCTAAGAATTCCTACTACTGCAACTCCAAGCACAAGCTACTTAACTGATTTAGCAGAGGACAGCATGTGTGAGCTCAGGATCAAGCCATTTTAAAGTTCCCTGTGCTTACTGTATTAGAAAACTGTCTTTATTTCATAATGTCTTCTAAATCTGAAGCTATTTTAAATAAATTGCTATTCATGTGAGAAATTCTAGTCTTTTTAATTCTGGTACTGTGAAGCTTAAAATTGTCCCACCTTCTAAGTGGGCCTGTTGGAAAATCTCACAAAACTTTGCTTGGACCCCTATTATTCTGTAGCAAACCCAGATCACCAAAACTGTTACTTTTAAATAATAAATTTTAGTCAAATAGAAACAGTTTGCATTTCAGAACTAGACACTTTCTGAAACTATACCCTACAACACAAAAGATACTTTATCTATTAATGCATTGGGAAGAATACTCCTGGGTTATTCGTCACAAATTAAGGCATCACACATTTTCATCAATTGCCAGAATTATTACCACTACTCTAATTAACAAAGTCTTCTTCACTGAGCAATTTAAGATCCTATCTTTCTCTAATAGTTCACCTGGTTTACAAACATTAGTAGTCAGTTCCCAATGTGGGTGCACTGATACAACCTTCTATCTAGAGACAGAAAACCATTATTAAGCAACCATATTTCCAACTGTGACATAACCACCTGGAATAAGGCTGTAATAATCACTTTATGTATTTAAAACCTCGAAAAGTTCACCTGAAAACAGGCTGAAACAACGTAATTACCTACCTCAAGATCTAGCATGAGTTCAATGAATCTCTCACAATAATGAACTTTGTCCATAGAAATAGGACCTAGACAGAAAAAAAGGGTTTTTTTTGCAATTGATCCGGACCACAATATATTTGTATTTGAGCTATTTTTTAAAAATGTAATAAATGCTAATAATATACCAGTATTAGCTTTTAACAAGATTTTAAAAAGTTAACCAGCAGATTCTTCTCTTTTTTTGAAACAATCCTTTCATTGCAAACCAGAAAATTTTAGGATATAGGAAAGGAATGGAACCAGAGTTTCAGGAGTTCTTTTATCCACTCTGAAAAAAACCACCAATGTGATGTACAAAAATGCACACTTCCACAGTATACCAATGCCCCACCAAGTTTCTTAAGACCTTTGAACATGTGTACTCAAAAATACCTATTTAAAAGCTGTGTGTAAAAAGCCTTGACATTATTTAAAAGTACACAGTGGTGACTACAAAGGAGCCTTTAGGATCATGTCAAAACACAACATTAAGTCTGCTTTAACGAATATCTACTTCCTGAAGCCTCCAAAGAACCATTAATGTAAATCTCCTAAAACAGGTCTCGCATAACTGGGGAAACACTGAGGATCAGTATCCTTTCTGAAGAAGTCACAATACACAGAATTTCCCTTTACAAGTTAGTTAAGAGCCGAAGTTTGCTAAGAGTTCAAGAGCAAAAGCAAAACTCAGGAAAGTGATTTCATCCAAATCGTGCTACACTTATAATATATACGTGTATATACTTATATATGTTATACTACACATAATTTTGTCAAAAGGCTAACACCTTCCTGTACAAACACTTTACCTTTCTAAATCAGGGAAGCATTTAATTTTCCTTGTCACAATGACTTATAAATCAAGAGTCCTCAAATCTTACAGAATTTCACTTCACTTAGGCTTTTGTTCTTACTGTAAATCAACAGTACTGAAAGAACAGAGCTTTATGATAGGCATTTATGCCACCTATTTAACAAGGCATCTAAGCACATACGAAATGCTTTATGCTGTAAGAAGGCTGTAAGCACACAATGAAGAATATCAGTACCCAGAAATATTTTTTTAAGTCCACACTGAACAGCAGAAGAGGATTAAAGTAGCTCTCTGCTATTTCATTTTTAAAGCATATACAGATTTGAATATTAACTTTGACATGAAATCCAAGCAGGCAGGCATGGATTTCACTAAAAACCCATCCAGATAAGGTGTCCAACTTCAGGTTGGTATCCTAAAGAATCGTTGCTTCAGCAAGAGAAAAGAGTTTAAGACAGATCAGCAGAAAACAAGCTAACATGAGAACCACAGTTACCTGAGAGAGGTATTGATTTTAGCACAGAAATGAATTTCTGAATGAGCTGTGAAAGAAATCTTCTCTCTCGATACGCTCTAAAACCAAACATAAGACAAAAACATTAATACTCCTTAAATGCAGAGTAGAAGTACATCGTATATTTCGCTAACGCAAAGTTAGCTGCTTTAAAATTTATATAATGGTAGCAGGTTGCTTTGAAATGCACCTAAACTGTTTAGAAGAGAACTTTTCTCTCTGCATTCAGGCTGACAGATTATCAGAGTCTACATTTTTAGGCACAGAACTGATTAACAACCCACATTTCTACTGAGTCAAAGTGAACTATGTCACCACCTACACCCTACCACATTGCAACACAAAAGTATTGGAACATTTAACTTTGGTGAGATACACACAAATTTATTCAAATACTTGCATAAGGTATTTGCTTAACAGCTAAACATTTGCTAAAGGTCAAAAAAAAGAATAAGTACATTAATATTCTCTTGGTTTTCACCTTATAGCTATAAGATTTGGTATCACAAATTCACTCACCAAACAAATTATTAACTTCCATAACAGTATTTTGCATAAAGACTCCTGGAAAGCAAAACAGTTCCCAGGAGACCACATATGATCAATCCTTATCTACCATCTCCAGTTTTTTTAAAAAACACATTTTTTAATTGAAATAATTTATTTTAGCTGAAACACAATGAATGCATTAGGGGCTTTGGATTTGACAGGAAAAAAGGTTCCTGTAATGTACCGCATTCTTGTTTCCTCATCCATTTTCTCATCATTTTTCTTAATTAGATTCCAGAATTTTCTCAGTTTTGGTGTCTTTTTCAGCTCTTGTTCCAGTCGTTTCTGAAATGTTAAAATGTTACACAGTCACTAATAATCCTTGTTTTCACAAGAGAAAAATACAATCCAATCTTCTTATTAAAATACACAAAGTGAAATAAACATCTGCCTCAGACTAATCTCAGTAAGTATCAGTGTAACAAAAGAATGTAATAATGCTACAGAGAGTCTTGCCATGGCCAGATGTCAGCTCCGCTCCCCAGTCCTTGTGATCCCATGGCCTTGTCTATAAATTATGGCTTGAAGAAGCTATAGGTAACTAAACTTAGTTTTATGAAAAATTATTTGCAACAAACAAGACAGACAATTTTACCAAGAACCCAAAAATATAATTCCAAAGCAATGCAGGCAGCTTTAAATATTAGACTTCTATAAAACTATTCCATAGGAATTCACTTTAAAGGACTTGGGTAATGCCTAGAAGACTGCTTTGCCAGTTTACAGTGTTATGCTTACAGGTTGTAGAGCCATCCACATTGGTAAGGAAATGAGCTGCTGCACCTGACCTCTGATCAAATCCACTTCCTGTTAGAAAGTTACAGACAGAAAATATTTTTTAAAAATGTTAATGTTTTCTGATGTGCCTATCTTACAAAATACATCAATGTACATCACCATTTAACAAAAACATATGCTGTTGTATTAGATTCCACAATTTCCTAACAGGAAACTGCAGAATAGCCCTATGCAGTAACACTTAAAACTGTCAATGACTTCCGCATTTTAGGTTCTTTTCATGGATTCTGTCAGTTCTTTATACTTCAGCACAGGCCCCATCCATGTTAAGTATTTTTAGCACAGGAGCTAATGAAAACTGATGTTCCTTCTTCAGTCATTTCTCGTTCTTAAACTGAATTTTCTTATTGTGCTTTCTCTATTTGTTTTTACTCTATTCTTTCTCTCCTGAAGCCCTTCATTTATGAAGTTTCTCCCACTTCATCTACACTCTTCCCATTATCTCACATAACTAATTTTCTCTGTAAGTCATGTAACTTCAACTGTTGTTTCAAATGTTCTCTCTCCAACTCTGCCTGTGATCTGGATCCACAAAGTTCTCTTTCTTTCCTAAACTAGCAAAAAACTTCCATTAACATCTTAAATAGGTCTTCAATGGACCATTTTCAGCATTCTGAAACTCCACACTTCAGTGCTCCTTACTGTGACTACCCTGTTCTGCATTTCACAAAGATGTGCAGCTTCTAACAGCAGTATGCTTTTACAAGCACCTCTTAACTGTCTTACTTATGTTATAGGAGAAGCATGCTCTGCAAGCAGGATTCCATACAGTCACTATCAAACCCTCCTTTAAAATGAAGATCTATTGTATCATGGCCACTATAGAAAAATACTACCTCAATAAACCATATGCATAAGGTTCAGGATGATTACTGGCTCCCATAATCATTCCTAATTACAAAATGAAATAATACACTAAATTCTTTTGTCTGTGAGACATGATTTTGTTCTTCACTTGTGCAGACTCTTATTTTGACTGATACATCCTGTGTGCAATATAAGTAAAGAAAAAGCCCAGTAGCAAGAGAGGTAACAGGACTGTTTCATGTAACAGATAATTGTAAATTATTCTCCACACTTGCTACTTAGGACCTATAACTGTGTTCTTACTATAGATTAAGAACACAACTTGGTCCAATGCTTTCTGAAAATTAACTCAAGAGAAGTGCAGATAGAAATATTACCTCTACCTGGTTTCACAAGTGAATAAATTACTGTCTTTCTCAATAGTTAAAGGAAATAATTTTGTGCAATTTCCCAGGTAAACTAAAAAGAGCACAGTAGTAAGTATTCTACTTTTAAGTGTAAAGCACCTTTTCAAATATAAATACATATTTTTAAGCACCATTTTAAATACAAGTCTGAATATATGCCTTTAAACTGCAGTAAATGCCAATCCTCCACTTTTGAGTCTCTCTTATGACCTTGTGTGAGAGAAAAGGAAACGTGATGAGAGAGATAAAGCAAGAGTCAAAAAAAGGGCTAAAAGCTCTCCAGTACCATCTTCTTCCTTAAATGGGAATGTTGCTTCATTTGAAGCAGAAATTGCTAGAACAAAACTGCTATTAACACAGAACAGCATAAACACACTGGAAGCAACAGTTACTTTTAACATACCAAACTATTGAAGCAGTGATCAAGGAAAAGCAGCAGGACTGTTTGTTCATGCAGAGAGTATTCACTGTCATTTTCAACCAGTGATGCTTCCAGTATGCATTTGAAAAAGAAGGGAAAGTGTTCTGGCTTTTTTTTGAATGTCTAGGAATAGAAGAGGAAGATGGTTCTGAGTCAGGTGGATACAAATCATTTCAATCTTCATCCACACAGCATAGCTTAACTTCTCTAAATCCATTTAAAACTATAAAAGGAAGGATTAGTTTTTCATTTATTCTGACCAGGCAGCACAAACAAAACAGACTTATGACATCCTACTGACAAGGGATCCTCACACTATGCAAATGCTCGTAGTGGAACTAACACATTCTGTGTAGTCTAACACAGGTGATGCATAAGACAAACAGAACAAGAAACACAAGTGTTGTTGATTGTGTTGTGGGAATGTTCAACTGGTGATGACACAGAATTACTGTAAAATTACACAGGTTAGAAGAGAATTGGTAGATTTTGGCCAAAGTTATGGTAGCTGTTCAGTGATCTGCAAAAAGTGAGAATGTAAAAACCACCAGAGATTAATTACAATTGTGGAATTGCCATTCAGCTACCTCAGCCAGAAAAGATAAACCAAATAATTACTGGGATATGACAGTTTCTTTACAAGGGCAGCCGTGTACCAAATAACAAATCTAACTAAGCCACTTGGAAAGTAACATGGACCTGTCACTTTGCATCTAGTACATATGCCAGAACAACAAAAAAACACACATCATATGAGCAAGTTATTAATCCTTTGTGCTTTACCAGAACTGAAGTAATGGCACTGCTATTGGAGTAAGCATGCTTCTGAAATAATGCTTGCATAGAATTTCTAACTAGGATCATGTTGTTGAGATGGCCTGTGAGAACTGGACTGTTTTGCAGAAACACTAAATCATTTCTAAACCTATCATTACTAAAAAAAAAACCCCACAGAAGCAGAAGAAGAGATTGTCTTAGTACAAAATTTCATGCAAGAACGCTACAAAACCATATTCACAGGTTTTAAGCAAGACTATTGGATAATACGTTAGACTTCCAGTGGTGCCTTCTCATACCCATAGATATAAAAATCCTTTTTCCTGTCAATATCAAAGCAAGAGCTTCTCTGCAAATGCCTTTGTCAAGTGCCATAAAAGCAAATACTGATGATGATGTAAAAGCATCACACAGCAGAACAAAGGACTCACACACCCAGAATGAATCAGGTGATTTTTCATCTGTCCATCACTTTCTCCGAAAGGAACATACACTTTGAAAAAACACCATAGGAGACATTCTAGCTGAGGTGCTACTTACTTTTAACATTACAAGCTTTGCTACCTCTGTCAGTATAAGTGAGCACACCACAAAAGCTGCAACTTGCAGATCAAAGTCAATTCTAGATGTAATTGAAATTCGTTACCTCCCACGCAGGGACATTCTCTCTGAACTTCTCATTCACCATACAGCAGATTGACATTAAATATGCCTTACTGGACACCTCTGGAGAATAATTCACCCATAGGTAATTTTCAAGGTACTGGCTGTGAAGAGACAAAGAATATATCATTAGTTGCTGCCACCCACATAATCTGTCACTTATTTAAAAGAGTAGTTATCCACAGGGTTTTTTTCCTCCTCCTTCTGAGTAGTTCCTGAAGTTACCTCTCATCTAGGTCACTGCAGCAAAACTTGTTAGACTCAGTAACTGCTACAAGAGGCAGATGAGTTTCTTATCAAGAAGACACATTCACCAGAGGGTTTTAAAGTATAACAAACTAGCCACAGCTTAATAAAAAGTCACAACATGAATTAATGTTGATCTTCCAAAAGGAGAACAAAAAAGAAAAAACTTTGTCTAAAGAATGTCACATGCAGCATTTCCTAGCATAAGATGCAAAGCAGAAATACCATATTGTTTGTATTATTAAATATCCTTTCTTTTAAAAAATTAGGAATAATCTAGAGAGATTTTATGCTTCTAATCACATAAAGGCAATAAAAATATTACATTACTGTGCCACTAAAATAAAGCACTGAATATTAGGAAAGTGATGAAGTGTTTTCAAGAAGATGAAAAAAAATTACTAGACACCGGAAAATAGCAGCTTCCCAGCAATGAGCATTTCTTCATCATTAATATGGCACATTTCTCGTAGAAGAAACCCTTAAAATTAGGTCTTAGAGCTGAGAAGCTATTCAGACAAACAACTGTCTCCCTTTTTTAACTTCCTCTTGAAGCCACACAGGATAGTTACTCCTGAAGAGGCAACCCCTAAATCCATCATATTCAACAGTGCACTTGCACCCTGTGCCACCATAACAACTGCCACCAGAAAGTGGAAAGTCTTGTTTCTTCCTAAACAAGCTGCTCATCCATTTCTTCCTCTCAGTGCATGCTCTGACATTCCTTTGACCCCTCATGAGCCAACTCAGTTTTACCTATTTACTTTTTTCCATGGCTTACTTTTCTCAAGTCTTACAGTAAGGTACTTCAATAGCTTCAGTTAAGACAAGTACCAGAGACAGTGGTGAAAACTGGCAGTGAGAACTTGTATGTAGCCAGGAGCAAACGGCTCAGTAATGGTCAGACACGGACTTCCACTTTCTGGGAGCTCAGCCAGAATGCATACCTCCAGATGGAGCTGGGATAACTTCATAGGCATATACAAGGTGAAATACATACTGCTTCCAAAGGGCCTGGATCTGTCAATGGGAGGGGNAATTACAATTGTGGAATTGCCATTCAGCTACCTCAGCCAGAAAAGATAAACCAAATAATTACTGGGATATGACAGTTTCTTTACAAGGGCAGCCGTGTACCAAATAACAAATCTAACTAAGCCACTTGGAAAGTAACATGGACCTGTCACTTTGCATCTAGTACATATGCCAGAACAACAAAAAAACACACATCATATGAGCAAGTTATTAATCCTTTGTGCTTTACCAGAACTGAAGTAATGGCACTGCTATTGGAGTAAGCATGCTTCTGAAATAATGCTTGCATAGAATTTCTAACTAGGATCATGTTGTTGAGATGGCCTGTGAGAACTGGACTGTTTTGCAGAAACACTAAATCATTTCTAAACCTATCATTACTAAAAAAAAA
>VZTO01022707.1:41347-67334 GCA_013400615.1 Syrrhaptes paradoxus
AAAAAAAGTATTCAGTGTCTCCAAAAGCCCTGTCACTTCACAAAGAATTAATGTCCCTACTTTTTAAAAATTCAGAAATATCTGAAAAGTCCATTCAAATTAGCTGCAAAGAATAAAAGCCTACTGCAATTTAAAGCAAATTACGATGAAATTCAAGACACGTACACAAAACACTGAAAATATCTGGTGAATCAAGATCTTAAGCTTAATGGAAAGAAACCTGCTCATCTGGTAGGATCGTTCCACCTCTAACAGATATGTTCCTGTATAACTGTGGGCCTTATTAAATAACAGTTGGATGTTTGCCTTAGATGCAGTTGTCACTACACTGAGGAGTTACCTGATGTTACTGAAATAGTTCAGGATAGGATTTATCAATGCCATGAAGCATTTGAGAAATTAAACTTTTCCTTATCTATTCTCTTTTCCTGTAGAATTTTAACAGCTACTCAGTTTCAGTCTTCTTTTGAAGATGAAAGAACACACAACACTTTTAGGAGAACCCCTTTTTCTCCCAGTTATTGTCACATCCCGCAAAGGCAGGAGTTTAGAGAGAGTAACTTTGTGACACCAAATGCCTTCTAGTTTGTGCCACCTTGAAGCTAGAGACAGGTAGACTAAGAAAAGCTTCTCTGCTATGCTGGAAGTTTCTGTACAGCTCAAGGCAGCTTCTGTTAGCAGGGAAAGAAAACCTCCCAAGAAAGAACCGTAAAGACTGATGAATTTTAGTTAACATACTGTCATACAGATCTAATTTACACACCAGGAAAGTGCTCAAACAGTAAAGTGATATGCAAAAAGTCTGAAGTAAGAGACAGCTGTGGCATATTACACAAGGGATTTAGTACCTAGCTTATATTTTTTTTTTAAATATTCTATCTGGTGAATGAGGAAAATGCTCTGTAGTACAAGGTGCCAAAAGCAGAGTAGAGCTGCTTGCTGTGGTCTTCTTGCCCTATAAAAGACTAAAGGCTCAGATGAGGTAAACTTAGGGAATGCATGGGAAGGAAAAAGGAGCTAAGATGGGCATTACTGTGTGGCCCAAATACATTTTCAAATCCTATTTACTAAGGACAGACTTCTCCACATCTATTGCAGGGTGCTCTGTGCCTTGCAGACCTATGGAATAAACATGCTGCTGCTAAAGATCAAAGCGCAAAAGACAAGCTTGGAATATTCTCTCCTGCCAGCCCTGGAATTACACAGGCTTGGCCTAATTAGAGTCAGAAAACGTACTTCCCTACGTAATAAGGATTTAGTTTGTGGCACAGGTGCATTTTAATAGGAAATTGACAGTGCTTTTCATCTTGACTGCAAGGTCATGCAGAAAAATAGAATCAATAAGTAATACAGGCCACCAAAGGTCCACAGAGAACCCTCCTAAATCTAGTTATTTAATGATTAAGATTATGTTTATTAATATTACAGATGGCAGCAAGCTGCAACAAAATGAAAACATGATGGAAGAAAATTCTGAATCCTAATCCATTCCTTACTAATCAGAGAAGGGTTTTTGTTTTGGTTTTGGTTTTTTTTTTAGAAAAAAACACGAAAAAACAAAATTGGAAGGGAACTTCAATAAGAAGAAATGCAAGTGTTTCTATTTAGGCAGGAATGACCAACTGGAAGGGGAACAACTTACTAGATTAGAGTTGCACATAAAAGACCTGAAGTCTAAGCTGGAACAGAAGCTGAATATGCCAACAGCATGCCATCTATATCAGAATGTGTAAACAGAAGTAAAGCTTCGATAGCACATAAATGTTCCATAATACTCACTTGTGTTTACAATTCAGCTGCAGTGCTCTACCCAGTTTTGAATACTGCCCTTCAAATTTGAGTCAAGTATTTGAACTAATTGGAATGAGTCCAGAGAAGAGAATCACAAATGATCCGAGCTTAAACGCATAATATACAGGAAAAGATTAGAGTAACTGGGAATGTTTAAGTTAAAATAGAGAATATCTTTAAAAAACAAACAAACAAAACCCCAAAAATCCCCAAAACAAAACCAAACATAAGAGCCAGCTTTAAAGAAAGCAGAATAAACTGCTCCCTAAGGCATTTGTAGTTGTGACTAGAAATTGATTCAAATTATAGCACAGAGCATTCAAGTACATCAACATAAGCATACAAATACGTTGTGTGGGGAGATGGCTCTGCCTCCAATACCAGAGGTCTCCAAAAAAGGTTGTACAAACACCTCTCAAATTTCCACACCCATACGGTTGACCCTATACAAGATGAATATTCTGGCTTGTTTTCCCATGATTCATTAATATAATCCAAAACAAACCACTTAAGAATTGAAAACTCCATATATTTCCAAATTTGCCATTAAAGGATTCTTCCATATCGCTACTAGTATATTCTCAGACCCTTGAGACAAGCTAAAGCTCACTGCTTTCCAGACACAATTACAAGAAAATTAATTACAATAATAAATGTGTGAAGGAACATAAGGCGCCTCTTGTAACATTAACTACGAAACAGAGCAGTGAAACCTTAGCTGCTGATTTCCGATACACATAGCACGCAGCGGGAATCGCAACCTTGAGCGCTGAGACAAGGACCCTGCACGCTGGATTTCCTCACCGGCTTTCCCCAGGGAAAAGGTTAGATTGCTGCGAGGGGAGAGCAAGTGTCACCAGCCTTCCCCTGTAGCGACACAGAAACCAACATCCCGCAGCACGGCTCCTCAAAGCAAACACCTCTCCTTCTCCCCTATTTTCCATTTAATTGTCAAAACATTTTCTGAGGCAAAGCGAAATAAAAGACGTATGACGGTGAAGCGGGGCTGGTTTAAGAACCTAAGTCCTGCCAAAGGGGCTCAGGACCCACAGGAGTGACAGTGACACACCACCCCCAGCAGGACACACTTCAAACCAGTTAAAAACTAAACAACAACTAGCCACGCGGTTCTTACAGAAAGCAGACTGCGAACGCCTTCCCACAGCCGAAAGCCGGCTCCGGGACCGCGGAGGCCCGGCCCGCCCCGGCTCCCTCAGCGCGCAGCTCCCCCAGGCACGGCCCGGCACCGGCACCGCACCCGCACCCGGCGGTGCCCAGAGGTCCTGCCCCGACGCCCTGCACTGGCGGCAAGAAAGGAGCGACCTGGAAAGCAGCTACCGCACCGCCACCTTCCGCATCCCTGCCGGCGTCACTGCCGCCCAACCGCTTCCCCCCGGATGGCACCGAGGCGCCGGGACGCCGGGAAACCCGGGCCGGAGCTTTCCGTTCCCCCGCGCGAGCCGGCCCCGCCTCCCGCCGCCGCGAGGCGCCGGGCAGGGCTGCGGGCAGGAGCCGGGGAAGGTGGCCCCCGGCTCCATTTGTGTGCGGGCCGAAGGTGCCCGTCTCGCTGAGGAGCCCTTGGTGATCCTCATTCTGGTTTTGGATAGAAGATACACCCAATCACCTTTCCCTCCCTCTTGATGAATAACGATAGATAACCTGTTGCTATGTTAAAAAAATGTTTTCTCATTAATTTTGTATACATTAATAAAAGAGAAATTGGCAAGATTCACAGGCCCAAGCATAAGATAATTTTGCAGGGCCCAGTATCTCTGCAGAACTGTCCTGGAGATTTATTTTTTGATATCTAGAAACAACTGTCTGTAGTACAATCACTGCTTGTCAGTTAGCGCTATTAGAAATCAAATCCGTCCCATCACCAGATCTGCTAAATAATATCTCACCTAGTGTGCTACATATAAAAGCCAAATTTTAACATTGCAGGACAAAATTTATTTGCAGTTAAGCTTAAATACTCAAGGAAACAGCTTAAATAGTGTTGATTATTACTTCAGTAGCATACAATCATTTATTAACCTCACTGAAAGACAGTCAAGTCTTGTATTTAAAACGGGGATTGGGACAGCCTACAGCTGAAAGCTTGGTGTAAAGGACTGTTCATGCAGTTTTGCAGAAACTGCAAACTGACTGTCGAGGCTCCCATGAGCTTAGTGATGTCTCAAAGCATTCCAGTTGCAGATAAAAAGAAGCAAAGAATACACCGAAGGCCTTACTCCCCTTGCTAACAATGGACTCAATTGTCGAAGCAAGTCACTTAGCCTTCTAGATGCTTTCCCAGCTATGCAAAGTCCATAATAGTTGCCATATGCATCTTATACAGCTATTCAGAAAATCAATTAATAATTTAATAATTGTAGATTACCTGATTATATATCACATAAATTACACAGGTGATAAAAGAAAGACATAGGAAAACATGTCCCTTTCTGGAAGGAAACAATAGGCCTGGGTACTCAGGATATGGAGAAGGCTGAGAACTCAATGACTTTTTTTGCCTCAGTCTTCACTGGCAAGTGCTCAAGCTACACTGCCCAAGCTGCCAAGGCAGGGACCAGGGGAATGAAGAACTGCCCACTGTAGGAGAAGATCAGGTTTGAGACCATCTAAGGAACGTGAAAGTGCACAAGTCCATGGGACCTGGAGGTGTTCAAGGCCAGGCTGGATGAGGCTTTGAGAAACCTGGTCTAATGGGAGGTGTCCCTGACCATGGCAGGGGGGTTGGAACTTGATGATCTTTAAGGTTCCTTCCAACCCAAACTATGATTCTATGATTCTATGAATTCCTAAACTTTCCTTAAAGAAAAATTGGACAAGGCTGGAACTAAATTTCAAGATCCTGAAATGCTGAATTGTCCCTTCATTTGTAAAAGAAAACTCTACTTCCCTCTTGCTACAACAACATAAGCTATGTAACTCTTTTACCCTAGTATTCTAAGTGCCTATTACTCCACTTCTTATAGAAGGCACACTGGAGGAGGTATTAACATCTTAGTTTTAATGTTAACCAAAAATGAGCAATTGGTCTTTTTTTGGGTCTATGATATAATATATTGATATGAAAAACCAGACTTTATTCAAATAAATGTCAATTCTCCTTAATTTTTAGGAATTATAAGATTTTCCGTCACAATATTGTAATGACGTTTCTGCAAACTGACAGTTGTCAGTTCAATTATGTGAGTTGCAGGGGCAGAGAGTTAACTGCAACATGTTATCATTAGTGTTGTGTCTGCTTTTGTGAGGTCTTCCTTGCTTTGAGCAGGTGCTGTATATGCAGTGTGTTACAGAAATTTCCCCAGTGTTATTTTTATTGAATTCTAGGCTAAATAGGCACATAACATAGTATATAACTTTCTAATGTGTCAATTAATGCCACCTCAGGGTTGAAGTAAATTGTAAAGACTTTTAAAACTGTTAATATGCATTTCATGCTAGTTTTAGATTTCTCCCTTTTTCTCTTGTCCTATTTTCTGCCTTTTTTTTTTCTTAAATAGTCCATCTTAAAGCCCTGTGGTGCATAACAATGAACTGCCTTGAGGGGAGATAGTTGTTTAATGAATCTCAGAAATATGTATTCTACACGTGCAAGCATCATATTTTATTTGATTAATCACTATGTGTGGCAAAAGCTCCATAAATTCTCTCTTTATGCTCCAAACAAGAAGCAACTTTTAATTACCTTATTCAACTGGACTTATCAAAACCATCAGCTCAAAAAAGAGAAATTTTAAAAGAATATGATGAAATTTTATAGGCAACACATTTATTTGTGTAAAATGTAAGAATAATTATATTTCAATACTTTTAAGATATAATTGTGCCTAACTACAATCACTTCCATTAACTTTTAGGCTTTGCCCAGCAATATATTTTGCTTTGTCTAGCAGTATATTTCAAGATAAATTTCATATCATCTAGGGTGTTTTTAAAACTGATACACAAAACAGTTTTTTAGATGTTCATTTGTTGAGTAGAAAACCCACAAATTGTTGGCTCACAGCCCTTAATCTCTAGAATCCCTTAAGAATCCCTGCTTTGAAATTAGTTGCAGGCTCTATCAATTATATCTGTTTAAATGGACGAATTTAATTACTACAGAAGAGCAATTGATTTTTAAATTACTACTGATTGCACAGTGGGTATCTCAGTGGGAAGACAGGTACATGCAGGCTCTCAAATGGAATCAATGTATTAATTAATCTACAGATTGACGTACTCAATAGAATGTTCCCCTTCTCTTCACCTCCTTCCTGAGGATTCATTTTCTTCAATTTGAAAGGAATTTTTTATGATCTAGAAGTTAAAAATTCAAATGCAATGTAAACTTGCACATACTGTGTATAACGTGTTTTTATTTCTGACTTTGCACATTTGGTGCCATTTGCTAGCCTAGGTGGCCTCTGAGTGATAAAAAGCATTCATTACAACACTGAAACATTAAATTGTGTGATATCATGCCAAGGTGTAGGTATGTATTCAGGCGTGGGGCTGAAAATGAAAAGTACCATGGAAATGAATTCCTTTCATGGAACTAGTAAAATTAACATAAACAAAAACAGAGCTGGAGAAAACAAACATCTCCTCAGTACTGTGTCCAGTGCTGGGCTCCCCAGTACAAGAAAAGAGATGGGCATACTGGAATGAGTCCAGCAAAGAGCCACTAAGATGATTAAGGACCATCTGTTGTATGAGGAGAGGCTTAGAGAGCTGGGGCTGTTTAGCGTCAGGAAGAGAAAACTAGTGGTGATCTTATCAATGTGTATGAATACATGGGAGGGAGTAAACAAACTGGAGCCAGATTCATCTGAGTGGTGGCCACTGAATGGACAAGAAGCAAGAGGCACTGATTGAAGTATAGGAAATTTCACTTAAACATGAGAAAACAACCTTTCTTATTTCTTTGACAATGGTAAAACACTGGAAGAGGTTGCCCAGATGGGATCGTAGAGTCTCTGTCCTTGGAGATGTTCAGGACCTGGCTGAACCCATCCCTGAGCCCTCTGCTCAAGCTGACCCTGCTTTGGCCAGAGGCTTGGACTAGGCAGTCTCCAGAGATGCCTTCCAGCCTCAGCCATTCTGTGATTCTATGGATATTGTTAACATGCTTAACATGAAAGGGACTTATTGTAATATTTCATTTCTAAAACTCCTTTCTAGTCTTAAAGTGTGCGGGTTCTTATCTTCAGAGGTAGTTGGGTTTTGAGGCCTATGTACTCAAGGAAACATAAGCTTCTACCTACCTACTAATACTGCACTTTTAGAGTAAGGCATTGAATCCAGTGACATTGCATTATAACTTCTTAACCCTGTGATTTCACTGAGAATCTCGATCTAAGTCTACAAAGGACTGGAATTTTCCTGTACTGGCATCAACTAATTTTTCTAATTTTCAGGGCAGAGCTTTTTATTTGTCATTTATTTTTCTGGAGTGGTTTTATTAAAGGTTTGAAGAGCACTGTAACTAGTATAAGGGAGAATAAAAGACTCTAAAGTTTGAGCAGATGGAGGCTTGAAAGACCAGAGAAGCTAGCAATTAAACTGGCTTATAGTTCTGTGGGACCACAGAGTTAAGGAGAAATAAATGAGCTGGAAACACAGTAGTCAAAATTACTGATGGACAGGCAGTTTCTGTGCCACTCCCTGGGAAACAAGTGTCAATAATAACATTTGTATCCACTTATTCCTGGATGTGGTAGACAATCCGGAATGATTACTGAACCAATTATAGCTGATTCTAATTTAGAATTGATTTACATTTGGTTTTGGCAAGCAGTAAGTGCACTAAAAAACAGGTGGTCATAAGAACTATGTTCTTTTAAGTGATCACATATATATTACATTTAGATTAACTGGAGGTTTAGTAGAAATTGGTCTTTAGGTTTCTTGATTTCAAAAGGAAGGATGAACTTCAAGAAATTAGGAAAAATAATTAATTAAATCCAAGAGTGGTCAGCAAGGAAAGCTGAACCTCAGTGATGGGAAGTGTAGTGGTGAAATAAGAATTGCCAAAAGTCAAACGTTAGTTCTAAAAAAAATATATAGCAAAAGGTTCTTCAGCCACATAATTTAAGAGAACAGTAAGATCCCTCTGCACTGAAGATGAAGGAACAATGGAAAATAAATTATGCATGGTTCAAAATGTATTTGAATATTTTGCCTCAGTTTTCAATATGGATCACAAGACAGATGAAAGGAAAGAGGGACTGAAAATCTAATTAAACTTGTAAAGCTTCATGTGGATCAGTTAGGAAAGCTGTGTGTTTATTTTTCCAGAAGTGTGATGGAAGTAGTGTATGAAACGCATGACCAGCTGTGACAGCAGGAAATTGGATTTGATGAGCCAAGAAATCCTTTCTGTTCTCAAGCTCCAGTGCTCCTCTGTTGACTTGCACAAAAACTCCTGTCCATCAATAGCTAGTTTTTTCTACACTGCAGAGAATCTTGACAAATCAAATTATCTCGATTTGTAATATAAATGTTTTCATTTAGCTTTGATCTTGTAATGTAGAAAGTATGGACACATCATTGTGTGTAAATGCAGTGGCTATAATTATCTATCCAGGGTAACCAATAATTAAGTGGTTTAAATTTCAAGATCATTCTTGCAAGTACCTGTCCACAGCCAGATGCTTGCACATGTGTAGAGTCCTCTAAAAGCCAGTAGAGTTCTCTGCAGGTGCAAGAGTCATCATCATAAAGCTACTCTGGAAATCAGGAATGGAGTCTCACATAGAGTTACAAGTAGCCTAAGAATTTCTGATAAATCAAGTAATATGTTGAATTCAACAGATGTGCTTAATGTCAGTTCAAATCGTATTGCAGGGAGCATAAATTTATTAACTTGGAGAAAAATACACATTTAGCTTCTAGGGATAGATTTTTACTTGCATAAGATCTGTAGGACTGGATATTAAGGTGAAAGATATTTTTAATCTCACAGCACTTCACACTTCTGACTTCAGCTTTAAATTATCTTTTGCTTAATATAAGGAACAAAAATACTTAACAAAACAAAAAAAAGAAAAGAAAATTTGTAAATTTTACACACCCTCCAAGTCTTCCAGTTATCGTAATATATTATGGGTACTCATGTCAGCCTACACATTTACTTCTGCATTCTCTACTACTCCAGAATTTTCATGAGAGCGTAACAACTTTCCACTTAGGTATCAGCCTGTAGCTGTCTCCTGTCTTCTATACATTGGAACGTAGTTAATAAAGCTTTTTAGATCAAAGGCTGTGCAGTGCTCCTTTGTTTACAACCACCTATCTTTTTTTTCCTCTGCATCTCCGTCTGTATTGGGCTGATAGAACTTTTCAGGTATCCTTATCTCCAAGAGGATTCCTTATATACTGAAAAGAAAGACTTAACAAAACCAAACTTGATGTATTGCTATTGATATAATATTCCTGATTGAAACTGGCAAGTGAGACCGCCTCCCTTCCTGAGCAAACAAATAGCTAGGACTTTTGTAGCAGATGTGGAGAATCCCAGTTCAGATCTTTGCTCTGAATTGTTGAAACTGGAATTTAAACCTATGTGTATGTATGTGATGTGTGCCTGAGGCATAAGGCTGCTGAGTGTCGCTGTTCTACTAGTTAAAAAAAAAAGCTCAGAGTTAACCTACTTTACTGCAGAAGCAGAGATTTCCTGAAATCTGCTCAGCTCTAGATGTATGTAGCAGCTGTTGTCAGTATAAATTAAAGCACTGTAGACCCAGGAAATATTGTGGCATGTTTACACAAGTACAAATGATCACACACATGAAGTAGCAGAAATGCTGCCTCTGGAGGTGGGCAAACTTGCTTCAGGTATGCATTGCATATAGTCAGATCTAAGAAATAGGAGAGGTGATTTAATGTCATTGAGATGATATATTAACATTTTTAAAATAACCAAAATACAGATGTGTGAATGGTTCAAAGTATATATCAACAATATTGTATTGTCTGAATATGTGCTCAACATACACACTCCAATCAAGAATCAGTTGTCAGGGAATTCATTGACAATACTGGCTTGAAAATGTTACATCTAAAATATATTAAAGCTCTTCCTCATCTCAAAATAGAAAGGCTATAAGCCCAGATTTGTCAGTGGGCCATGTCTTGTAGACATGATGTAGTAGATGATGAATGTGCTTTTTGTCTTAGTGATGAATCTGCTGCCTTATGGTTAATGAGGAAGATTCAGGTAAAGCATCTGGAATTCCTGTCTGTAAGGTGAACCCTTATCTATAGAGACTGATCAGAGTGAAGATGAGTATTCCAGGATACTGTGGTTTCTAGGACAGCTTGTTATGTGGAAATAGAGTGAGATGAGGAAGAACAAAGCAGAAGACCTAATTTTTCTTCATTTTATTCACTTTATTTTTCCCTTTTCTCTCTCCATTTTTAGGGGGAGCCATCTGTAAACCTTATTTTTCTATCTTTTTGGGGCCATATTTTCAGCGTTCTCCATAGGGTAAATTATCCAACCCACCTTCTCTATGGAACAAGGAATAAAAAGAAATATTAGTTGATTTCAGTTTATCAGTGTGGATCAGAAATTCAAGCAGGAGAGAAGCGAGGAAAATCAAACTGTCAATTTTCATTGTATGTTTGAATTTTAGGGCAGATCCTTTAGTAGTGAAGAAGTCAAACTTCCCCTGTAGCTAAAATATAGTCTTCTCAAGATTAGATTTCAGTTAGTTTAAAGCAGCATAAACATATCAAGTCTCTATACAAACTCACTTTCAACATATGGCTACTAAAGGGTATGATGAAAACAGTGACCTGAGAATTTTGAGAGCCTCTGGCATATGTACTTCAGTTACAAATGAAGATGTAGTGAGAAGTATGGGGAACTCAGGAAACCGCTTGGGGTTAATATTCCAATAGAGAACATGAAAGATTAGTGTGAAATTAAAGGCACTTTTCATATCTCTAGTATAATTGGAGCAAGGAAAACAGTTGGTGAACATGTCACTCACTTTTTAGACCTGTCACAGCTGTCCACGTGCTTGCCACATCACCCTGCTCAATTTTTAGAGTTTTTAATATGAATATCAATCCTTCTTTTCATAAATGTAACCTATAAATGCCAAGAATCCCTCAGGAGTTTTCTCAGACTTTATTTAATGCCCCACAAGAAAGGATGTAAAAGAGACCTTTCTTTTGTAAAGTGATCCTATAATTCAGTTCAATATCCATCATTTTCAAGGCCAAGTAATCATATTTAATGGATCCTAAATTACTTTCTGTCAGGCAAGGATTCCCTTGATAATATTAACCAGTACAGAGGACTGACACTTGGAGGGCTGAAACTAAGAGGTTTTTTTTATCACAAGGAGCTTACAAGTACTTAGACGGGCAGCACTCACTAGCCCTGCAGTAGGTAAGGGTTAGCGCTTCCATTTTGACCTGTGCTTTCAATAGGTTTTAGCCTGGCTATAAATACTCAAATTGGTTTCTGCCAAAAAGCAATGCCTAAGGTGACCTGCAAAGGATTTTTATCCTTTGCCATGTTTGTCTTCTCTCTTTTTTTTTTTTTTTTTTTTTTTTTTTTTTTTTTTTTTTTTTTTTTTTTTTTTTTTTTTTTTTTTTTTTTTTTTTTTTTTTTTTTTTTTTTTTTTAATTTTTTTTTTTTTGTTTTTTTTTTTTTTTTTTTTTTTTTTTTTTTTTTTTTTTTTTTTTTTTTTTTTTTTTTTTTAGGGGGGTGTGTGCATTAGGCCTGGGTTTCTTATGGCATGTAAAGATGTTGCCAGGGAGCAGCAAGGGCAGGATGCCCTGGAAGGGAAGACGAGCCAGGAGCCCAGGGTGACCCAAGGCAGGTGCAGGGTTGTGATTGCACTGACAAAGGTCCACTCCCATAGTCCCCAAAGAAGAAGAGCAGAGCAAGTCTGGTGGTGGTAATGAGAAGGTCAGACAACAGTCCAGGGGTTGCCAGACAAATCTGTAGCAGTGAGACGGGTGCAAGTCAAGTCAGTGGGTCAGGGTCAGGTTTGGATCAGTGGGGCACACAGCCAGGCACGGGCAGCTTCTGAGCAAGGAGCGGTGGACACAACCATCCCCCTTCTTACAGTTCCTTCTCACACAACTCTCTTCTCAATAGCCTGAATCAGATTATGCAGCTGCACTGTGTCTGTGTTGGCTTGGGAACAGCCAGTCATGTCCCTTGGAGCTGGGTCCCAGGACTGCACTCAGAGTACAGGTGAATCTCCACAATGTTTTCCTACCTCAGTTTTTGTTACTTTTTAAATATTGGTTAGCTTTTTCTGCTGAAACATTTAAGAGTCTGGATGAGCAGTGTCACATCTAGTCGTTCATGTTAAGATTTGTATAGAGGCATTCAAGTTCAAGAAATATTTAATAAAAGCTACTTAAACTCATCAGGCAAACATTATCAAAACACTACCTCAATTTTTTTTCAGTAGCAAATGGTGCTGGAGACTTCACTCTATGAAAACATAAGGTTGTATTCCCTGGACTGGGTTTGATAATAAGTACATGATTTTCTGTGGTGTCAAATGGAAAATAATTTATTTGTTATATCTATTGTATAATGTACTCCAGCAGTAATGAGGATGGCTCTGCATTATTGGAATTAAGGAGCAATAACGGGATACACTGAAAACTTAGTGTTGCCAATCTGTTTCTTACTGTGATGTGTTCTAAGGATCTGGGTAACATTTCTTGGTTTATTTGCTAAAGACTTCTTTTTCACTAGTGATTATTCATTTAAAGGCTGATCTTTCTCCCATATGTAATTGGTTACAAGGATGGGGTAAATGTTATTCAATCTGATGGGAAATGTCACTCGTCTTCCATGTATAAATATTTTCATGGTCTAGTAAGGGGGAAAATATGACTTTTAGATTTCTGTGCTTCAGTTTATTTCTGTAAAATGGAGAGAGCAAATATTTTCCTCAGCAAAATACACTTTAAAACTAAATTTGTTATTACTTGTGAAGTGCTGAAGTACCATGATACTTAGTGTAATTTAATGCCTATGAACAACTATTCCTGCTCCCTGGAAAAAGTACAATGGCTTCTGTTGATTCTCACAGAGTCACATTCCACAGGCGTGTCTACAGGTGTCAAGTCAAGGAATTTCCAGTACTTCTGCATTCAAAGCTTTGTCTGTATCATTTCCATAACAAACTAAATAGCCAATAAAGATCCTTCCCATCTGCCAAATATCAGTCGCATTTCATCAGAAGTTTCTCTTTCCTTTTTTCTTTTATAGTTCCTGCTGATTTTTACTCTTTTATACTCATAATCAAGCTCCTACCCTTGTTTCTGATAACTGCTTTACACAGATCCTACAGAATATATCAGAATTGTACAGATAGTCCTAGGAATCTAAACACCAGATGATCAGGACAAAAAAGGCAATGGACAATCATTGACACAAGAGAAATGGCTCAAAAAAATTCTGTGAAATAAATTTTCTTAGTACATGTTCTTTCCTTGAAGATTTACATGAAGTCTTCTGGAGGTGATGATTTAGTGTATAGGCCTTGTGTGGGGAAGACATTCAAATCTGTTTTTTTTTCTGATTTGAAGTGGCCAGGGAATAATAGTCTGTGCTGAATGCAAAAGGCAAAAAGTGTCTATCTGGCTTTCATACCTTAGGCGAGTACCCTAACCAGCAGGAAATGGGCTTCTTTATGGGAATTTCAGCACCATTAAGGTTTTCAAAAGTCTTTTACTCGTTCCAAATGGAAAGGAGAACAAATGTAAAAAATTGCTACAGAAAGAGGAATGATTACTATCTATTTAGCAATACCTTCTTCAGCCCTGCGTTTACCACTTTTAGCACTTTAAAGCACAATCCATTTTATACACATTTTCCAGGAGAAAATCAATATGAAACTCTAATCTGAGCTATCAGTAGTTGCTACACTGAGCAAAAAAAAGTTTGATACACTGAACTGCTCAACCAAATAAATAATTCAGATAAGTGAGTCAATGGTGCTGAAAAGTAAGTCTTCATTAATGGACATCACTGAGAGAGCAAAGAAAGCAAAATGAATCATCAGTCCATTGCCTTTAATAATATGATTAAAGAAAGAAGGTACTGAATTATTAAGAACAGTGGGGATGGAAAAGAAAAAGAGCAAAAACCATAAAGGGTACCAGTTTGCAGAATGATGATGAACTGGACACACTTGCTATTCTGAAGGGGTTTGTTTTTCTTTTAATTTTTCAACTCTGAGAGCTGAAAATTATTTAGGCCTTGATTCTCCACCTAGCAAATTCACAGGCATCTCATTCCACTCAGTTTCATATAAATCAATGATTTATGTGATTTACATATAAAAGTGGATTAGTGACTGAATCTGGAGGAGGCCCCTGAAGTAGTATTAAAATCAAGTCTGGTTCCTTCTGAGGTTCATAGCAAAACTCAGACAGACTCTAATGAGGCCAGAAACAACCTCCAGGATTTTGAAGCTAGGACAGGAGAGTAACTTACGTAGATTTTCTTTTTTACAGAGAAATAAAGAATGAATATACAAAATTTAATTCCATGAGAGAAGACTAGTTTAGGATAATAGTCGTATGCTTTGAACCTACCTTCTCAATAATTACACAAAGATAATTCCTTGAGATACCTTGCATTGCTTGAAGAAAAGGCTATCTTTACTGCCCCTTTTTATTCAACTATTCAGCTGTGTATTGTTCTTAATATACAAGCTTACAATGTACACTTACATGGGATGTACAGTTCAAAGATTTCTTGTGTGCTGGACTGGCTTTTCTCTCTCAAATGATCTGATTCAGCTCTCTGGATATAGAATCCTTAAGTAATTATACATTTAGATTTAGTTTTAGATTTCCAACTCTTCAAAAGAGTATTGTATAAATCTGAGGCCAGTCCTTGTCCGTGACATCTGTGCATAAAGATTTGCTCAGATTCACTTAGTGTGCTTTTTACATGCCATTAAAGCACAATGAAAGGGTATGCTGGGGATTATATATTTTAATTTGATTTGATCAGTTGTTAAATTTTATTTCTTCTGAATTGGACATTCTAATAGCAACGATAACCTCCTTTGGTGTATTACAGAGACCTCTGTTATTTTTATTACTAAATTGCATGATATTAAATACATAGATTTATTTTATTTTATTTTATTTTATTTTATTTTATTTTATTTTATTTATTCTCATAATTTTTCTTTGCTAAATGTACATTTACATGCTAACCTTTGCTGCTTAACCATGTAGCTGTAATGCTATAACTTCTATCCTTGCCCATTTTCCAGCTGCCCTATGTTTTGGGGTGGGGGGTTAATTTCATTTTGCTACATCATGTCTAAATTGGATTATCTGCTCTTCTAGGAAGAACAGAGACAATTCTGCATGGTTCTGGTACTACAAAAATAATAATAACTGCACTCTGATCCTATTCATAAAAACTCCTGTACCCCCCTGCCCTATACTGAAAGCAAATATTATAAATATCTGAAGAAACTGGGGAAGCTGACTGCAGAAGGAAGTGAAGAATATGGTCAACAGCAGACGTGGTTAATGTATAACCAGCATATCAGCATCCTTATCACCTGATATGTAGGTACTGGGAGAGGAAGCAGCTGATCCTTTGAACAGTTTGCCAGGACCATCTGTCTGTGTTTTCACCCTTATTTAAAAGAGTGAGGAAAGAGAATGACATATGTCACTAGCTGAACTGCCCTCACAAATTTCACCTAACCTGCTGGCTATGAGCAAGGCATTCCAGCTCTACATTGTTGCTGAGCAATAGATATGGATATTAGATATATATAGAGATGTTGCTTAATGCACTACAGACAAAAGTTTGTGTACTGTGGTATTGAAATCTCTATATGGCACAGTATTCTGCAGTATAAATCATAATCCATTCCAGAATGACCAGCAATGGAGGAGCTAGATAGGTGTCTACTGCTTATTATCTCTTCCTGTGCAAGAAACAGTGGCCCACCAGATGGAGCTGATGACAGTGTGGTGGAGAAAAAACAAAAAGATGCGGTTTGCTTTTTTTTCAGAAGTGGTTTATGTAGAAAGGACAAAAGATGAAGAATACTATTTCAGTAGCTAAAAACATGGAGATCCTGTCACTGACTGGGACCCAGCAGATTTTAGTTCCAGGCTCATCAGCAGTAGGATGTATCCCACAGCAGCTTCTCCTTCCTCTTCTCCATCTTCTTCACTGGTTACATACATGACCGTGGGCTCCAAGTTCATGATTAGTCACATTGACCCAACTGAATAATTTCATTCTCCAACTGATTCCTTTTTCCTAAAGTACGAGAAGTACAAAAACCCCCAAGGTATAACTGATCCACACAGAAGATCAAGGGCTCTTATGTTGTCTGTTTGTCAGAGTTGGTAGAAATCTGCTAAATAAATTCTCCCTCACTGTGGCATTTCTGGCTTGTTTCCACATTGGCAAACTGTCTTCATTGTCTGACTCAGAGAAGAAACTCTCCCCAGTGTTTATGTTTTATCTAAGATACTTAATCCATTGCATGGTAAATTTTTAATATTATTCACTGGACTTAGTTGCAACCGCTAAAAAGACCGTGGGGATACATGTTTCTAGTTTTCCTGTCTTGACTTTTTCTTGTGTTTCCTCACACCTAATATTTTATGTGGTTGCGCCACTGCAGCAGGTTATCGCGGGTTCCAGCATGTTACTGATTGTTTGAAATCAGCGTGTTAGCCAGTAAGATGTAGGTTTTAAAGAACAGACTGAATACATCTTCTGCTTTGTGAAACTCCAGTGAAATAATAATAAATAATTATCTCTGTCTACTTCAAAGATGTGGTAAGGATTCAGTGACAATAGCAGTTGTCAGCCTACTACATTTTTGCACCTATGAAAGAGAACAGTATCTTGTTTAATACTGACTGAAACCAGGACAATTTACCTGTAAACATGAAGGCAAAAAGAACAGCTATTTAAGACCGGCATAAAATCCCCAATAACATGTTCTATTCAGAAATGTCCAAAGCAGTAAAATCCACAAGTGACAAGTGTTGGTTTCACCCAGTTCAGGTAAGGAAGAATAAAAAGTGGAGAAACAGAGAGCTATGATAAACAGGATTAAAGGTACTCAATTATTTATGTTTTATCATCTCTGTCTTTCTCCTTCAAAAGAACTTTTGACAAAGGGACTTTACAAGCGACGTGTAGTTGGACATAATATAATCTTCTAATTAAATATACTACAATGAAAGATGATTTAATTTTTGCACTTTGGGGCCATTTTACTGCATTTAATAAAAACATGACCTCAGTGGTAATGTTACAGACATTTTCTGGTTTTCCTTTGGCAGATCCCTCAGTTATAGGAATAATGATTTGTCTAGAAGTCTGGCTTTTAGCTGAAATGCATCAAGACTTTGCTTGTGTGTATAACAGTCACTGAATTAATGTTTTAGGAGAAGTAGTAAAGCCCTTCTAGTGATTCTGAAAATACACCATGATTTGAACTTGCCCTAATATTTCATTGTGGACTCCAGAGAATGATGATGACCATTCAGTAGTTATTCAGGTAGTGGAGGCTGCTGCTGCTGACCAGCATCCCAAAGTGAAGGTAGTAAAGTCAACAAAAATTGTCAATATTTTCAGGATATTATCTGAATAAATCATCTTGGTCTCTGTAGTCAGGTGATGCATTTTAGAGAGTCCAGAAAAGTGCCCAGGGGCAGCTGGGTGTCCGGTAATAAAAGCCTTGCAGTGCTGAATCTCTGACCTTCTTTTGAAATCTTTAGTTAGCCTGTGAGTTTGAAGACCATGAGAAAGTTACGTGAATCTATGAATAAACAGGAGACCCAGTTTTTGGAATTACTGTCTCTCAGGAGTAATCTCATTTATACACATCAGGCACTATGTTATATGAAAGGTAATTCAGAAGGGGAGTTGTTAGAGGGCCTACAGCAACCTGAGTTTCCATAACTTTTGCAACCTCTGAGCCAGCTCATTCAAAATGAAAACTGTCTGGTTGTCAACTTTTATCATTTCACCCAGAGGAAAGCTGACAGCTTCTGGATAATCTACTCTCTAAGTCCTCCTTTAGAGAGCACTTTATCCCTGGAGCCTGATGCATGGTTTTTGGCAATTGCAGGGGAATCAAAACTTGAACACACAGAAGTCTCCATTAGCTCTTCTCAGTGAAGAGAAGAAACCCACTTCATTAAGTGGGTTTCCCACTGCTGGTGCTCAATGATAATGTTGCTTCTATAATGTTTGACTTAAAAAACCCACTACTTTTGCATAACCTTACTGGGATTACTTGATCTAGTGGGGTCTGTATAGTCACGTATTTTCACTTTCATTCTGTCTACAGTGATAAAAATGAGCCTCTGTGTCACATGGATTCAGCCCTCTTCATCAGATACCCATCGAATGCAGGCAAGGCATAACAAATATTCATGACAAAAAGGCAATAATCTAAGCCTTTGAATTAATTTAGCAATTCCAAATGCTCTCTGGAAAACAGAGATGCAACTGGAATCATCACATCTGTATTACTGATAAGGAAAAATGTTCTAGAAAACATCTTCCAAGGATATGAGGGAAATGTGTGCCTCTGTGTGTGTGTGTTGAGGATAGGGAAGTAGAATCTCTTGTAAAAAGTCTTCTGATTCCTTTAAGGAAAAGCTGATGTATAGCAAATTACCATCAAACCTAGGCAAAGAAGTGGAAAACAGACATTAGACTATTATTGGACATATTCCTATAATGTTATTACGTCTTGCAATGCAGGATGCAATTTCCACACTATTTTCCTAAATCAAGATTTTCAAGATCAGTAGTATTTTGTGATATGAATAAACTTTTACTAAGGAAGACAAAGGCTGTGAGACTAGTGACTGTGCTACCTGTGACCCTTCCTGTCTTTCACTTTGCAGACCAGGTATTAATGCTGTACGTTAAATATGTAAGACTGCTTAAATCACATTAATCCCTCTTCAGGGGAATGTAAAACAAACAGAGAACCCGTTAACATAACATTTATCAGCACATACAATGGCAGAAACAGTCTCAGAGATTTTGAATAAATCACAAAGCTGTTTCCCTCTCCTCTTTCTTATATTTTTCATAAGACAATGTATATGGACAGATGACTGTCTTAAGTGATTGGTGTTAAAATTTTTATAAATGTCAGATTAATAACAGGATTTACATGTTCCAGTAAAATTCTATAATGTGATCAATCCGGCACTCGTTATTTGTAAGTATTTTGTAGTATTTATAGACACTATATAAGACAATAGTAGCTAAGCTGTGCCTGTTCCAGACACAGCAGAAAGAGTTTGGAGCTATTCCATCATCCAATATTGTAGTAATTTCCATCTTTTGGATCTCTCTCAAATGGAATAAAACTGTCCAGTCATGCTGTGCAACAATATTTTCTCAAATGTGTATCAACCCCTTTGGAGACCTGTTAATTTATATTCTACATATTAAAGTGCTTTTCCAGAGGGAGGAAGTTGGAAAGGGCTGGAGGGGAAGGAAAAGAATCTTGTCCAAATATTTCACAATTCACTCAAAATCTAGTTAAGTGCTGAGTCTCTGTCAGCTTTTGTGACTATATTTCAGCCCTCGTTTCAAAACATATGCTGTTCCAGTCCTTGCAGAAGTCTCTACTGGTTGGTACCTCTTACTCCACCTTTGATCAAGTCACATGCGGTTACTCCAAGCTGTCAGGCAGCCTTCCTTTCCTCTAACAACCCATGCAGATCAGGCCTGGTGGGGCTGCTGAAATACAGAAATCACAAGTTCTGGGTTGGGGCTTTTTGCACAGTATGGTACACTAATTTAAATCCCTCCCCCAACATAACTTCTCCCTTTGTAAGACAGCCAGTTACAAGTCTCCATTTCTGCCTCTGGGAATAAAGTCTATACAATTTCTAAAAAAATACTGTTAAGGCTTGATGTAAGAAAAACCAATGCATAACCAGCCAAAAGTATTTTTTGATCCTCTTTTAAATCTTGCTAGCAAGGCAGTCCAAACCCCCTTAATGATTTATGTGTTGCTCAAAACTAGAAGGAAGTCAAAAGGTATCCACAATGGTGTCCTAGAACTGTGTGAAGCTCTAAGGAAGCAGTAGCTACTCTGCAGTGTCTTCTGAGCCTATTTTCCACCCCTGCCTTTGGAGCAGTATGGAAACACTTCTACCTTCCTGAAATCAGGCAGCTGTAAATCAAACACTGTACATACATCAGAGCTTTACAGGGAATTGCTGGTAGGTCACTGATATGCAAAGCTAACCTTTAATTGTCTTCAAATGTTTCAGGATCATTTAAATTGCAATTCTAAAGGGAAGGAAGATGGAAGTGTGAAATAAAGAGTCTATGGGTCTGATTCATGAAAAAGTTACAGACCATTTACATAGGAAAGGAATGCATGAAAATCCTTTACAGTATGCCTGTGTGATTTATTAAATTCCTTTTCTGTGTGTAATCAGTTAACTGCACTTGAAAGGTGTGAAATCCAGAGAGGAGAGAAAAAAAAGCTGAAGAAAATGAGGTAGAGCATTGTAGCTTGCTTAAGATTTGTGCCTAGCAGACAGACAAGAAAGTAACTGTGGTGAACACAGAAAACATTGTTGAAGTTCAGTAGCCTGTCTTCAAAGTGCTCATTGACAATGAGTTCATGAATGCTCAAAGTTCTCCCATGCTGGAACATGAAGTACTGCCCTACTGAACATGAAAAATGATGCTATGTTAGGGTTTTTTGTTTTGTTGGGGGTGTTTTTATAGTAACCTCAGTATATTAAAAACCTGGGAGTAGCAAAACTATAATGCTGAACTCCATAGTCAAAGGAAGATCCATCAAGGCTAAACATTTGACACGACTGAAAATATTTTCTCCTACTTACTGTTTTTTATTCAGCATCTTTTCTTTGTCTGCCTTAAAAGTACTTAGACACAGTTTCACCAAGGGGTAGAGACTCCCCCTCCTGCTGCACTATTAGCAATGGCCTGTGGAAGGCTAACAATCTCTTGCTTATTTTACTTTGTCTCTCCATTCAAACTGGAACTATGTTATCTGTAGCCCCCCAAAATGCTTGTTGAGTGCATCTTACAGGTCAGGGTTCAGGATCAGAGCCCAACACTGGTCAGGAAGGGGTAGTTTCATTTTTGATGTGGAGGTAACTTCCTATCAAGAGCTTCTAAGTGTAGCTTACAGTAAACCAAAACATGTAACGAGAAGCTCAAAGAGTGTAACCAGGAATATGTTCTGAATACGCAAAGTGGGATCCTGCAGTTAGTTACTATTCACTAACACTTCAAGTGGGAATTTCCTCACTCAAATTACAAACAAAATCGTTTAACATCACATTAGATAAAACATTCTCTTTATCACAAGGGAGGTTCTGAGCAGATAAGCCATTGAAGAACAGGGTTGGAGGACTACATCGGACCTTATCAAAACGTACATGAGACTAACACTTCTTTTAACTATCCATGAGTCAAAACTCGGATGGCTAAGGAAAATGTAAGAGAGAAAGGAAAAAGAAAGTGAGAATTAGAAATATAAAAAGTTATTTGAGAAATAGGTAACAAAGAGAAGGGAGTCTGGAAAGTTTCTTTATTTGAAAATAAATGAAAACAGGAAGGTTTTGTAGGAAAACGGGAAGCCATTAGAGAAGGAGAGAGAGAAAGAATGCAAAAATCTCCCAGCAATCTCTTATGCCTGAAGTCGCTGCTGAACTCTGAAACTATATGAGATGGAAAGGCAAGATAGTCAGCCAATACGGAGAAGAACAGAGAACCTGAATCAATCTGTATTACTATGAGTTGTGCTGGAGTCAAAATGAAAGGGATAAGCTGAATGAGCTCTGTGTGGCCTGAAGGGTATATAGGACGTGCAGGACAACCAAATCTGGACATGTCCTGGGATATGTTGGAGAGATTGAACAAGTATGTATGAAAAACATGAGAGAGTTAACTGAGGTATGTGGGTTGAGCTGGCATGAAGGTAGAATTAATTTCTGCACATATCAAACAAATAGTTCAGTTGTATTTATGATTTAGAAGATGAAAAAGGAGCTTTTTTTTACCTTTGTTTTGCTTAGCAACAGCAACAAAAAAAAGGGTAGTCAGCTGGGACTGTCAATTGCTCAGCTCATTAAAATATTAAGAAACAACATATCTTAGCAGAGCTCTGAGGCTGCAGAGCTGCCAAAATCAGCTTCCCAACACCAGAGGAGTGCTGAGAATTCTTCTCCTTTTTCTTTTCTCTTTTACTCCTTATTGTCATCGGTCTTGAAGCAAAGACTGCATCCTACCATTAGCTTTCACTGGTTGCTTTTCCTGTGTCTCAGGTAAAGAGGTCTAGGACACCATGTTCCAAGGTTTCTTCAGCAAATGATACAGATTAACATCTGTCCCAGAAGACTGACCAGTTGTAACAGGTTTCTTTTCCTGAGGTCCTTGTAGGCAAAGCAATGCAAAGGTTCCCCTGCCTTCCATGGCAGCCTGATTTATATAAGAGGAATAATAGGACCAAAACTGAGAAGATAACTGAAGGGTCTGAAGATATCGTAGCTTGTTTGATTTTCTGGATGCCAGAATACATTGCTTAAAGTAGCAGTTTGAGAAGTTTCAAGAGATATTGACTGCCTTTATGAAATTCTGTTAAATGTTGCTATGGTGGGTTGACCCCGGCCAGCAGCCAAGCACCCGCAGCCGCTTGCTCACTCTCCCCATCTCCCCAGTGGGATGGGGGAGAGCATAGAAAGAAAAAAAGTGTGAAAACTCGTGGGTCGAGATAAAAACAGTTTAATAGGTGAACAGATATGTGATGCCAAGTGATGCAAAGGAAATCACTCACCACCTCCCACAAGCAGACCGATGCCTAGCCAATCTCTAAGCTATATCCACCTTGAAGATGACCTCCCCTTCTTTGACTCTGCCTCTGTGGGTTGTTTTTGGGGNAGAGCTTCCCCGTTTTGTACTTTCTCTCTGTTTTTTTCATTTTTTGTTTTTTTTTTTTTTTTGTTGTTTTTTTTTTTTTTTTTTTTTTTTTTTTTTTTTTTTTTTTTCTGAGCACAACACCATATGGTATGGAACATCCCTTTGGCCACTTCAGGTCAGCTGTCATGGCTGTGTCCTCTCCCAGCTTCTTACCCACCCTGAGCCTACTTGCCGGAGCCACAGAGTAGGAAAAACAGAAGGCCTTGAAGCTGTGCAAGCACTGTTCAGTGGTAGCCAAAACAGCAGTGTGTCAACACTGTTTTAGCCACAAATCCAAAAAAGCATCACCATATGGACTGCTATAAAGAAAGTTAACTCCCAGTTAATCCCAGCCAGACCTAGCACAGTTGCTATGATGGACCTATTTGCTCATAAATTCTGAATATAACTGGTGCCATTGGAAAGGAGAACAAAATGAGAGAGTGAAAATACTGATTTTAAAATGTGGCTGGTTTAATTTCACAGTGTAGTGCATTCTCTCATATATAACTCTCATTGCTTGCCCTCTGTGTATAAGGTAAGGAAGAGTAGTGGCTGTGACAAGGTAAGAAAAGTAGTTTTCTGCATTTCCCTTCTTTCTTTTGTTGCTCTCTTTTAATTTATTTACCATAGCTGTCTCTCCTGTTTTTCCTACACCCTCATTTTTCTATTTCTTCCTGGTACATTTACTTCTTCGCATTCTTCACGCTTTTTCATTCTGTTCTTTCACTTTTCTTGCCACTCTTCCTCTTTTCTCCAGCTTCTGGGAGGGCTGGTTGACACCAGCAACATGAAGAATCAGGATGGCAGCTCTGTAAATAAACTTTAAAATGTATTTAGGTGAGCACATCTGGGGCACATGATTTCTCTCATGAACTTGAAAGTGACAATATAAGGATGAGTAGTGGTTTTGGTGTTTAAGGTAGACAACATAATTACATATTTCTTTGGATTCTAGTCCTCACAGTGCACTGACTTGTGGGCCTGACTTAGAGCCAAAAGAGAGAAATCAAGACACACCACTTATAGGAAATTTTAGCTCACAGACCCTCGAACAACATCACATTTTCCCTGAACCCCAGTATAGACGAGGTTTATGAATGTTCCTTAGCACCTCTGCAGAGGAACAAAAGAGTGATTTGGGGAAAGGAGAGCATAAAGATTGTTCTCATAGCTACAGTAAGATGTGTTTCAGCTGCTTTTCTCAGAAGTGCAGCTCTGGGTTGATCTGTTCTGAGATGGAGGTGAAACAACAACTCTTCTGTGCCCCTTCCTGTATCACTCGCTGCATAGAAGTTTATACCCATTAACATGCCTAAGCACCCAACAGTGGATGGACTGATTACAGCTTACACCAAAGAGCCAGCCACTCAATAGGTCAGTGATCGATAGTTCAGTATTCCAAGAGTGAATACCAATTTAAAACTCTTCTCCAAATTTTGCAGTAAATGCATTTGATTGTGGTTGTCCCATAGCCCAGTGAACGGTATTGCACAACAAAGAGAAGAGACCTGTTACTTTCTCCTGGTTGGGGTCCCGCCTGGCTTAGGCATTTGATCCAAAGAGGAGATTCATGATTATAAACTCTGAATGGCACCTGAGCTGAGAGCTAGGGATCTGAGTCCCTCCTGCAGTTGTTCCTGCCTCAGTATCCTGGGAAATTGATGTAGCCGATTTAAGGAATGCATTCTTGGGATCCATGTCTCACAATGTGTTTCATAAATAAACCAGGTGTGTGATCTAGTTCTTTCGATTCTATTCGATGACAAAGCACCTGTGCGTTAGTTACTGTTCCTTTATCTGCTTTCCACCAGCACAGGGCAGCATCCTTGGTCTCTTGTGACCAACACGAACTGGGAGAACAGTTCCTGCCACAGCTGTTGGGGCACCCATGTTGTAACACTTAGTCAGGAAGGAGTGGTACAGCAAAGAGATATACTGAGGTGGCAACTTGAAGTGGTGGTCTTGTTTTCAACCCGTTTGAGTGAGGTGCAATGGCCTATGGCTGATAAACTGCAGGAATGGATGGCAACACAGGATCCACAATAATATATTCTGTTTGAGACTCCAGTTGTTTGTGTGATGGGCATTTCAAAATTCAGCTGGAAATTCAGTCCGAATCTGGGAGCTAACACACAGGGTGACACAGGTAGGGTAGATGCCAGCCACAGTGTCTGGTGCCTGCACTTCCTGGAGCTCTGCTTCTCCCATAGGAAGGGAGGCCTTGAATTGAACACCTGCCATGAGACCCTGCTGTGCTCTGCCAGCCTGTACTGCTTTAAATACACCATTTATCAGGCCTGGAGACTTAGCTGATGCTTATTTGGAAATCTCAGTGGCCACTAAGACAATGTGCCATTTTTGCATAGCTTCTAAGTCCTTCCCCCCAGGAAGTCTCCCTTCCAAAACAGAGTGGTCCAAAGTCCAAAGTGTGTCAAAACCCAACCCTGGACCTTCCATGCAGTGTCACGATGTGCGGGTAATAAAAGCATCTCCAGGAGCCTCTTTCTTTCAAATGCTTTGTAAGTAGCAAGTCAGAAAATGTTAGATTTTCGTGGGGTTTTTTTTGTTTGTTTTTTGGGTTTTTTTTAAAGAAAACATCTGCTTATTTATTTTATTTGAATGGTGGTGTGGATTTTAACTCAGGAAAGACATAAAGTATGCTGGTAAATTGTGAGTGTGTGTAGGTGGGTGTGTTAGTGGGTGTAGGGAGCATATGAAAGAAACTGCAGCATAAGATAAATTATATTCGCCTCTCTCTCTGTATTTGCTTTGAATGTAATTCTGGTATTTATAGTTCTAGGACTGAAAAGGTAACACAAAACCGTTATCAATAACACAAAATTAACAAAAACCTTAGTTTGCAACGCAGAAAACTCTAGGGTAAGGTTTTGTTTGCTCACTGTACATTACCCTTCACTCATCACCCAGGAACCATCCTCGCTAATCACTAACCATCATTACCGTGCCCCGTTTTTCCACAGCAGCAGAGCAACGCCAGCATTTTGGGGACCTCGGGCTCCCCTCCTAAAAGCCCGCCTGAGGCCCACAGGCCCATCTCCCAGCCGTGCCTAAGGCGTTCCTCGGGGCCTAACACCGGCTGGGGGGTTGTGTGTCCGCTGCCCCCGCCCCGTCCCCCCGGACGTGCCCCGCGCGGGCGGCGGGCGCGTGCTGTAGCGCAGCGAGAGCGTGCGGGGGCAGCATTGCCCGCGGAATGGCGGCGCCGGCCGGGGCGGGGGG
>VZTO01022707.1:67361-111271 GCA_013400615.1 Syrrhaptes paradoxus
CACGGGAGGGGGAAGGAGGGAGGAAATGCCGCACGCGGTGCTGCTGCGCCGGGCTGGGCGCTGCGGGGCGGGTCCGTGCGGAGCACTGGGCAGCGGTGGCTTCACCGCGGTTCTCTTTGGGGGGAGGCTGGGAGCCTGAAAAACCAAACCAAACAAAAAAAAAAAAAGGAAAAAGAAAAAAAGAAAATCAGGTCAGCACCAGCACCTGGTGTTCGCTGTAGCGTCAGTGACGCCTCTCCTGGGAACAGCTGAAAAGGCTTTCAGCAGGATTTGTACCTTGCTGTGTGCTTAACCTGGAACACCCTTACCGAAACCCTGGGGCCTGACATGGAGCAACAGCCACAGCGTTGGCTGCTCCGAGCTCGGAAAATGGGCCATGTGCGCGGAAAAACAGAACAGAGCAGAGCAGAACAGAGCAGGGCTCTTTTCAGTGGGAAGGGATCTACAATGATCGTATGATCACTGGTGCCTCTGCCTGACCACTTCAGGGCTGACCGAAAGTTGAAGCATGTCATTAAGGGGATTGTCCAAATGCCTCTTAAATGCCGACAGACACGGGGCATCAAGCGCCTCTCTAGGAAGCCTGTTCCAGCGTTTGACTGCTGAAGTCAGTTCCCCTTTGAGCAACTATGCAAAGGCTCGGATTTTTTTGGCAAGCCTTGCTCTTCACCCTTCAGCCTAAGCGGGGTGGCACCCTCTGTGCAGGTCCTTTAAAACCGTACATCTCCTGAGTAAAAGAGACAAGGAATAACAAGGTTTTTTCTAACGCCTTTTGCAGTAGATTGACTTTACAGTTTATTTATCAGGTCTGCTCTGGTAAACTGGAAATCTTGGTTCGAGCTAGCAGGTCATAAAACATTATCTTCCCAAGAAACATTTTGTCAAAGATGCTTACATGACTTGGGAGCATAAATTCTATTCAGTTAAAATGCAAATTATGTTCCCAGTCACTTTGGTGCTTTTGAAAAATGTATGTGGAGTGCCTGGGCTTGGTCAAGGCAACAGATGATATTTCTTTACTGAGCTGCATTGTTGAGATGCAAGTAACACCTGGGTAAAAGCATGGAAGGGGGACAGGAGGAAGAAAAGAAAATCAAAAAGGAGGAATAGGAACACAAAGAGGGTAAAAGAATGGGGAGAGAAGAGAAACATGGTGGTAGCAACGGAAGAGATGTCCAAAGACCAAATACATACATGTGATGACAGAAGAGAAAAAGCCGTTTTCTCAATCCTCCTGTCCTATTTGCAGTTGTCAACCCCTCAACTTCTGTAGAGAAGTAACTTTTTAAAAATCTCAGTAATACTAAAGCCACAGTTTTCTGGTTTTGAGGACACAGAGAAAACCATGAAAATGTAAGAGTAGCCTCAGAAGTCAAAGTATGTCTATGCTACATACTGCTGTGTAGAGCAGAGATGAACGAATGCACAGTCGGGACAGTTGCCCTGCAGCTGTGCTGGAGACGCAAGCCTGGGCTATGCTCCAGACTCCTGGGCTGATCTGTACCTACAATAGTATCCCCATACCATCCTGAAGTCTGCTGGGTACACCAGAAAGCAAGTGAAAAACTCTCACAGTGTTGAATTTTAAAAAGTCTCTGTAATTTACAGCTGACTCAGGACTCAAATTTATCTGCCTCATCAACTAGGGGAATAAAGAGCATTGGGCATGTTCTCCTTTCCAATGACATGTAACACTTACAGGACACCTCACTAGAGACCTATGACTGCCTGCAAGAGAATCTTTACAATAATACAATCCAACCCATTACTGTTGTCCTCATTTTACAGGAGGGAAGAGGTCATAAACTTAGAACCACTGCAAAGTTCACTGCCAGTGTCAGAATTTAAGAGTTCTTGTCCTTGAGAACTGTGCTCACATCTCTGAACTCTATTTACACTAGAGAGAGAAGGTTCTTTTTGTTTTTACTTGAAATAAGGTGTCTCAAAGTATCATAGAAAATGAAATATCTTTTAAATAGAATTTGGCATTCTAGCCAAACATTTTAAGAGATGTAAATTGCAATAAGTTCTGCAACGGAAAGGTTTCCATGGTCCAATGCTTTCTGGTAATTTCAGGAAGAAAAAAGAATCCAAATAGAAAATCTGACCTTTTCAATAAGCAAATGAACACTTTGACCCAATTCGTTTTTGGGAAAAAAACAAAACCAAAACAAAACAACAAACCAAACATGACCAAAAAGCCTTCCCTTTAAAGTCTCTTATTTTAATTCAAATAGGAAATAAATATAAATTTGAAATCTTGATAGCTGTTATTCAGTGGAATTAAAAGGCCTTTGGCCAACTCTTTTTATCTTTTGAAATCACTTTGTGACACATATCAAAAAGTTTGGCCACCCTTGATATATGTAGATATTAGAGTGTGCACTCAGTGTTTGAAATACAGTGTATGAAATGGCTCACAGCACATTAAGAATGCTCAGCAATGTGCAATTTTAGGGTCACACTTTATGCTGTAAGACACATTGTGCTGTTAGCAATCTTTTTTCTCTCGCTCAGCACACATTATTTGAGTTTTCTAGTTGAGCATACACCTAAACGAATTTTTATTTTTTTTAAAGAGGGCCATAAATTGTCATCAAAGACCAGGGTCTCAAATCAGCTGTTATTTGAAGACCGTCTGCTTCTTCTCCAAGTCCTATATCATCTGTACATCAGTATCCTTTATAGCAAAGCATGAATTCAGATGACATAAAACCTAAAAGCTCAGTTAAAAAGGCATGACATACAAGTTGCACATTGAGGGTAGTGTGTTTTTTTTTAAACAAAATTCTGTCCTCTTGCAGGGTTATTGTGTGACCTTCCTTAATTTCCATAGTTTATTTTCCTTTCCAAAGACTTTCAAAGATGGCTGCTTTTCATCCATTCGTCTCAATAAAAAATAATGATAGCTGCCTCCACTTTACTACACCCTCTCTTTCACTTCCTTTACAGGAGGTTGATCCACCTGTCCCATAAAAGGGGGAGAAGCCAGCTTTGGGGAGTGCCTGTTGAATAAGAAAGTCACACAGTGATGTGATTCTCTGTGTGTGTGTGTGTGAGAGAGAAATCAAATAAAATCCAGAGCTGAAAAAATAATTCACTATATGTAGCATTGAAGAAAAATCATGATGAAGTCCTGAGCTAACTCACATAATGCTTTCAGGAATCAGAAAAATGACACTGTCAAAACACAACATTAGTTTTCAGAAGCCTCCAGGCAAAATTTTATTTATTTAAAGTTAGCTCCTATTTTAATAACAAAAAACTGGCAGCATATTCTACATCAAAGAAAAAACTTTTCCCAACGTTTCTATTCCTCTTGTGAAGTACCGGAGCTGAAGCGGTGGGGCTGTCTTTCTCTAAATAATTACGTGAGTGGCAGGATCTCAACCTGAGAAAGCTTTTTTGCCTGCACTGGGGACTGTAGCATAAAGAGAATCACATTTGGCTTGCCTAATCTGAGCAGCAATATGAGATATTCTGAAGCCAAGTCCTGAATCAACATCTTGGTACACTGTAGTGCCTTGATGAAGGAGGAGTACAAATGAGAATCATATTAATGGGCTATAGCTCTCCAGTCAAGATCTATTAGCCATGTTCCTTGTGGCAGTGCCCCGGAGAAACGTCCCCAAACAGCAGGATGCCACACAGCTGGTGGCTCCTCTTGCATATTATCTGCATTTCAGGCATCCTCACCTTCAGATGCCAGACCAAAGCACACTGTTAGAGTAGTCAAAGCATTTACAATTTTATACCTTGTTGAAAGGATGAGAGATGTGTTTTAAAGTTCACTTCTGGATTTCTTTCCTGGAAACTCTATTTATTCCTTTTTGTTCTTCATACGTTAATCTTTTATAGTTACAACTAGCAATAGTGAGAAGGCAGTCTAAGGTCCATTCCTTCGAAGACATCCTATAAATAAAGAATAAACCCCTTAGGTCCCTAGACCTGTTGTTTACCTTTTTAGCTTGGCTTCCCCACTGGTTCCTAATAATACCATTCCTTTGGCGCTGACTTCTTGTCTGTGCTTCCTTTCTATTATTTCATATCATTTAACACCTCCTGCTTTGAACCTTAACAGATCCAGCTCCTGAGCTGTAGAAATTTGGTTCAGTTAGAAAAGACTTTACATTTGCATGTATCTGGGTCTTGCTGCAGAACGGTGGGGTCTGTGTGGGAGTAGGACTGAACTTTATTGCAATGAGATAGGTCTTACATCTGAGAAATGTATTTCTTCTGGACCCCTGTTCTTCTGTAAGCAACGAGATAAACTACTGTCACGGCAGCTACCAACAAAACTGTGGGAATTAGTGAAGTGATGCTTGGAGGAGCTTGCACCCCTGATGCAACATCACAACTTCCATCCTGGACAAACAATGCCTTTCTTGTAAAGTGGGGGTATGGCAATAATACGATGTACTGAAGATGTTACAGAGTACTGTCAACAGCTGTCAGCAGCAGGAGTTCCAGAAGCAGCATATAGACTGATGCTTGACAGAGCCCAGAAGAAGGATTTGTCCCCTCCATCACGGCAAAATCTAAAGTGGAACACATCTCATGAGTAACAGAAAGTAATAATGCTAGCTGCCTGGTGTTGTGGCTTTGAGGTTGAAGTCTCTCTGTGGTAACTGTGGTTCTGCCAAAGCAAACCCCCCTACTTGGGGTCTGTGGAGAGCAGTGGAGCTCTTCTCCCAGCAGCGTAACCGTGGAGCCCTGCCGGCATTCATGCCCTGCAGAGGCGGCCTCCAGCGCGTGTGGCTGTCCCAGTGATGGCCCCAGCACATTACGTAATGGACTTGTTAAGCACTTTGGGATTGTCGGGGATGGATCATGCTGTAAACTGTGTCACTAATGTTACTTGATGTATTACAGACTCCTCTTGTGACCCGAGGCTGCAGGCGCTGTGCCGGCAGAAAAGCTCTCCAGATTGCGTGCATGCAAATCGCTCCCTGCGATCACATCCATTCTGGTTCCTGCTACAACGTTACTTTCACACTCTGGTGTGCTGCTCACTCAGTCTAAACTTTTTTGTTATTGCAGGTTATATGACTACAACATAGCATCTCTTTGCCAGCACCTTTACAAGGGTGAGAAGACATACCAATATGGAAACAGAGGCACAGGGAAAGGGCAGCGCCATCCTCACCTGTGCCTCCTGACCCTGGTGTCCCCTAACAGGTTACTAGATCAGGGCAGCTGTCAGGGCGTTTAGTTCAGCTTATCTCTTTGTTCTGAAACATCATTTTCTTCTGAACTGGAGATCTGCATAATTTAAAGAAGAGAAGGAATTTCTGAAAGCTGGGAAAAGCAAAAGTGAAATCTGACCTATTTTGAGCACATCCTGTTTTTACTGTGGACAGTTAAGTATTGTCAACTGGGTTTAATTATGCAAAAAGCATTTAAAATTATTTAGCATTAAATGATACAATTAATACAATCACAAAATAACAATATAATAGGAAATGGAGGATCAGCAGCCATATCCAAGAAATGGTTTTCAAACATTGCAAATGAAATGGAGAGTCAAGGCAATGGTAAGGAGACTGCTGCTAGTGACATAACCTGTGAGAAGATCCTCAGAACAACCTGACTATTTGGGAATATAGGGAAAAAGCAGACAGTGCTCTAAAAATGAGAAAAGCAGGAAACCATAGCAAAAGCTAACTATGAATTAATCCAACAAAATTCAAAGCCAAGAAATTGTGAGCAGTGAGTCATCAGTAAAAGGGCACTTGCATGTAACATACGGGTTCAGTTCACAGGTACCCAGTCTGTTTTTAAAATTAAAATTTATAATATGTCAAAAATATTCAGTGTTCAGATGAAAGTGGAAAAAAAGAAGCTTTCAAGATCTCAAGTCTGTATTTTGAATGTTTGGTTAATACATCAACACAGGCTGGCTTGCCAAAAATACTAAAATACAACTAAAGAGAACATAAATTAGTAAATTGTCAAGTATTCTTAATATGTATTCCCAATGACAGACATTTATAATAGTAAAAGCAGGTTACTTAAACAATAAGTGCCAGTTCGTACTCAGGGAGCTCAGGACTGTTTTACTTTAACAGACAGAATAAACTAGGTTTGCTTCAGCAAACCCATCCTGAAAGAAGTAACAAAGATTTAACACGGACACATGAGAAGTTTCTATATTTTAGGATTTCAGTGTTCATTTCAAGAACTATTATACCATGCAGTACAAAATGTTTATTAAATCAATGCATTCATTTATTTGAAATAAAAGTTTTATTCAATCACTGTATTTTGATAGACTAGACTACTGCACATAGACAGGAGATAATGGATTGAACAGGATGTCCTTGAAGGAGAAGAGCTGCTTCAGATCACCTCCCTAGTACTCAGGAGACATCCTGCTTCCAATGCCCATCAGACTTCTGAAGGCTGAGAGGAAAGATGCACCCGTGCTATCTGGTGTAACAAATTAGCTCCTGAATCACCTAACTATAAAACTCACAGGGAAAAAAATTAGATAGTCTCTGCTTAAAATATCTCAATGTCATTTTACAATCTATTTAGGAAGATCAGCTCTGGTGCCTTTATAGCAGCTTAGCCATGTGCATTGTAAAGGCTCACTGGTACTGTAGCCATCACTGGGTTTTGAAATGAGTAAAACACAAAGTTATTAAATCAGTTTTGGTCTTGCAGTCCCATTTGGTCAGTTCACTTTAACATGCTTTCAAGCAATTAAAGAAACTGATATACAGAGATTTTTAAAGGAGGTGAGATATAAAATTTACTGACACAGAAAACTATAATGAGCCATAGATTTCTTCTGAAAAAAAAAAATGATGATGTGTAAGCCATATTCTAACACTTGATACAGCAGAGAAAAAAAAAATTAAAACCTCAGGTTACATTTTTAGTATTTTTAAAGACATTTTCCCACCTATCACTTAGCCCTTCTGTGTTCTGAGGGCTGGACCCTAGATCAGTTAACTTTTTGTGTCCCAATATGCATACAAAAAATTTCCTGCAGGCTTAGTATAAATCAGAGAAACAAAAGAATTTGTATATGTATGTAAAGTCCTCAGAACCAGTCAGAGTCTCTAAGCACAGTATGTGAATTTATAGTCTCAAGATTAAAACCTGCTGGGGTAAGCACTCAGCAATGCTAGTAATGAAAAAAAAAAAAACACCCAACCCAACAAGCCCTAAATCTATAAATTTAGAGTATTAGATGTCTTTCCTACTTTTCACTAAAACACATGTATGTGTGTGCATGCGTGCGCCCATCTCCCCACCTCCTGTCTTCAGTTAGCACTTTTGTTACATAGCAAGTAAAAAAGAGTTCTGTGAAGCAACTCATTCATAGTAGGACCCAGTAATTATGATGAAAGTACAGCAGCATAAGGCAGATAAAATCGTGTTAAGATATTTCTTTCTGTTATAATTCTTACGTCTCTCTATGCAGCAGCACTTTACTCACCTACCTGCATATCAGTGTTGAACAAATTGCTTTGTTCATACTTAAAGCTCCGCAGACCCCGCTTATAGTCTTAGTTACTCACACCACTTACAAGCTGCATGAAGCCTCTCAAGGAGCAAAAGCAAACTATTCTATTTTAGCTATTTACAAAGTAAACACGTTGAAGTACTAGTTATCTTAAAACATGGAAAAGGTTTTCTTTCTGTTGAGAAAAAATTATTGTCACACTGCTTTTTAATACCAGCGCATTCTGCTACCCTTTTTCAGTGCACCTCTGTGAGGGAAAAGAAGGCTAGTTTGAGTCATGAATCTTCCAGGAAAACTTGCAGGAAAAGCTAGTTTCCTTAGGAGCAAATATCCTGCCACCTTAAAATACATGGTACAGTACAAAAGCCAAGATCAAAAGCTTTGGGTATATTTTCTAAAAAATTATTGCTACAGGAGACACAGTCAAACTTATGTAATCTATTTGGTTTCCATATATGTCTGAAAAATTAAGCTTCATCCTCATCTCTCTGAAAGTACCATCTCCTTCTTTTCTCCCATTTCAGTCCAGCTTGTGTCTCTGGTCTGTGAGCACTCCCCACTGAGAGAAATAAAATGGTGGTATTTCCAGGGTGAGGTAAGAAAATGATTTAGCCTTCTGAAAGAGTAGATTTCAAATGAACCAGACACACAGTTCTTTTCTGATTGTGGGAAAGAATAAGGATCAAATATGTTTAACCTAAAAATGATACTGAATGGTAATGATCTAATATATTTTTAACAGATTCTTCCTTTCTTTAAGAAATCTTATTTAATACATCTGTATATTTATGCACTGGTATATAAAAAGCTCTTTGCCTTCTCCCTTCTAAAAATATTTGAATAATTGTGAAAAAAGTAGTTCTTACTAAAGATGGCAGTTCTGCTATACTACTTGATGTAATGGTAAGGAACAAAGACATTTAACAGTCTGCATTTTGAAGTAATGATCAGCATAATATGCTGGACACACAAAGCATCTAACAGAGGAAGAGCCTCTTTAGTCACTGACTTTGTATCAGCTGTTGACAAGTGCACACCTGGTAGCAGTAGTAAGAATGAAGCTGGAGTGCTAAGTCCACTTCTTGGTTATTGCCATGTAAACTTACTGCTCTGCAGTAGACTTTTGGGGAGTTATCTCAGATATATGCTGGTGTAAGAGAAGGACAACTGGAGTGCTACTCATGTAGCTCCAGTGCTTACACACTGGAAGAGTAGCAATGAGAATATATAGACACAGAACACAGGCAAAGATTTGATACTCTTTTTTGTAGGTTTGATTTTATAGCCTTATCGGGAAATAAGATTTCTCTACAGTGTCTTACTGCCTCAAGCAAAATCCAAAAGGCTTTCTTTCCTATACTGATCTTATATAATGTTATGAGTAAAATATCAGTTGCAGTGAAATTGATAGGAGCTTCACCTGTGTGTCTGAGCCTGTTTTAATGAAAGCAGTGGTAGAACTCTTGATTTTCTGAAGACTCAAGCCTTAAGAATACTGGTAGCTCTTTAGAAAGAGTTGCCTACCAGATGTAAAGCATTAGGATGTCTACTATTGCCTCAGAAAGCAGGATGGCAAATCCTACAGTCTGGCTATCATCGCCATTATGCACTTTGGTAAAACATGCAGCCTGAGTACCTCTCTGGATAATTCTTCCCTGGTGCAGCAAAAGGTTTAAAATCTGGCCACAGATAAAGTCTTCATGAGTTGACCTGAAGTCAGTAAATTCAACATAGAATCGAAAGGAAAGGAATCAAGTGTTTAAAACAGTAATGTTCTGATTTCACCTCCATCCAAAAGATCTGAAGTTACAATCAGTTTATTGTAATCAGGCCTAAATATATCAAACAAATGAACTGATGTGATCAGAGCAACTGACTTCTCCCAAGAGCCACCTGCTATTATCAGAATGTGTCTAAATATAAGTGAGAAAAAAGGACAATATTTTGAAAAGAAACCTTTATTGTTCATACAAAGCTGAATCTGTCATGTATCATGAAGCATCATTAACAAGTTAAATATAACTTTGCTTAAATCAAACAATATTGCTTAATTAAAGTATCCAACACAGTCATGATCACTTCCTTTTTTTGTTCTTTTCTGGGTGGAATGTGTGTTTTGATATCAACTCATCTCTTTTGAACTTCTAGCTTAGCCAGCATGCTATGTGAATAACTTCCTTGCCAGGTAAATCCACCACAGGTACTAAAATCAAAGCTGGGGTCTTCTTGCCCAAATATTTTTCCAGGTATTCTTGCAGTCCTAAAACAGAAACAAAGCAATTAATGAATTCTCTTTGTGTCATTTTTGATTGTGTCCTATTTCTTAAAAATGATTTCTAAATAAATTTTTGAAAATTATTGTGGAGAAGCAACTAACAAAAGGAAGTGAAATGCAGCACCTGGGTTTTCACTTTATATAGAGAAAGAATCACCATCTTCCACCTCCTTGTCAACTAATTTGAGATTAACTTTACACATTGCCTAAGGCCATAATTCAATGAAACAGTCAAAAGCATGTTTCTCAACCTCCAGTGAGTGAGAGGTCTGTTGATTACAGATATAGCAAGCTGAAACTAAATGCAGGTAGTAAAAATAATGCAAGGCCAGTTGAAACTCAGTTCTTTGTAATTTTTGATATTTGGATGACCTGGATGTAGTTGTCTATAAATTAAATTCTTCTCTCAAGTCCCACTGTGTTATATCAATCTACTAGAAGTTAAAGTGGGCCATTTTTAAAAACATTATGAACATGATTTTAATTTGAAATGAGTGTGAGCATGCTGCACTGAAGATATAATGGAGGAAATCCAGGGATGGCAACATATATGACTGCATATCTAGGATTACAGAGAGAATCAAACTGATAAAAATATAGAAGCTAGCTATAAAGAGCTGTAAAGGGACTGGTATGTGACAGAAGTTTGTAAATTGAATGCCCATTATGGGAACAGAATTGGTAATGGAGAAGATATAATTAGGACAATATGGGCAAAAACTAAAGAATGAAGAATTTAAATTCAGCATCAAGATATTTCTGGTCGCATTGCAGCCTCAGTGGAGATGCTAGAAATCCAGCCACACAGAGCCCTTAAAGAAGTCTACTGAAACCCCTCCAAATGACCCTGCAAAAGACAGTTTCCTAACGGTAAGGGATGGCTCACATGCATTTTGGTTTCAATAAGTTATTTCTGTCTGCAGCTTCTGTGGTTATGGCAATTCTTTATAACACTAAGCAATCTTGGCTAGAGAGGGTGTAAAGAGGGCAGAACTTGAAGACTGTCAAAGCTTTTTTTTTGGCGTCACTGCCTGTGAAACTGTGAATAGGCAGTTCAAAGTGTTACCTCATCTAGGATAAAACAGGAATTTTGTTATTACATTTACTGAAGCCAAAACTGTTCTCGTTACCTGGCACCAGTAGCATAAATTAATGTAATAATGCTACCAACGGAATATTGCAAAGACAGTACCAGTCTTCTGAAATGCTGATGACTTTTTTGTATTAACATCATTGACATTAGAGATGAAGAGAGACAAGGGTGAGCTAAAGGTCAACAGTCACCTCAAAGGTCAAAGGACTTCATGTTGTGTGTAAAAAAGGACTCAGTCTTTGTATCATAGATATCCATCTGTGACCCAATAATTAAGAACCAGCTAACATTTTCATTCTAAACTTTGATTTCAGAAAACTTTATAGCTGTGCTGTCTCAGAAGGCATTAAGTGGAAGTGAGTAAAGGCAAGTCACCTTAAAAATCACAAATTCCACTCTATTAAAATTACATTCCTTTTTTTCTCAATTAAAATTGTGAAAATATAATTTTAGTCTCTTCCACAGGCTTAAAAACTGTGAAACAATGTTAAAAACTACCATAACAAAACCAGGTCTTACTTTCAAAGGGAAAATTTGAAAGTGAGGCTATTTAGAAATATAACTCCATTCTTTTGTTTTTATAGCTGTAAAAGTTTACATTTGAACATGCCCTAGTGGACTTGATTGACAACCAGAAAGAGCCACTCTTCCTAAAGACCACCACCTTTTCTATTGCAAATGCAAAATACTGCAGGAAAGCTTACATGTATAATTGCAATGTGCCTGAGAATCTGGGACATACGCCTCTAAATGTGGTATAATACTTATAAATCAAATAGTTTGAAACCATTCTACCTGAGATGTGCATCTTTACACATTTAAAAATTGTGGATAAAGTCTGCTTACACAAATTTCCCCTGAAAAGAGGAGACTGGGTCTTCTAAACCAGTAAAATTGTACTCTAAGGTCCCACAGAAGACAATGTACAGTTAGTAAATCTGTGTCAGACTATGTAGTCATAGCTGACACAATGCAAAAATTGACAGATTTTACTTGCTATAAATAAGATACTCTAAATCCTCCAATATTAATTGCATATTTTTAATTATGTGGCACTAATAAAGACACAATCTTTATCTTTTTCACTCCTGCAAATTATGCTTTTGGATAAGTAAGAGCATCAGTTAAGACTATGAGTGTTTTCTGGAGCATTTAACTCTTTGTTCAAATACATCTAAGATTTAAAAAATTTCTTTCCTTTATATCACTTCCAGAAATGTTTGCTCAGTTGCATGCCATACTTCTAAAAAATGATCTTAAAAAATGAAAATAAGTGAAGGACACAGTGAGTGTGGTTACTGGAGCTTTAACGGGAGCTATATATAATTGGTATCAGTCTTAAGGTTATTTAATCTGCCTTGATACAGAATATTAATTAAAGTACAAAGAAAACCAGCTAATAAGCAAGCAGTAAACAAGTGGTATGTATTGTGCATGTTTTAATTTCATTATTTACTATTACTGCATGAAATTTGCTGAAAGCAGGTGAGCTTCATTCTGTAAGATGGAGCCCTGCTACTCCCAACTGATCAGCAGAAGTTCAGGGCACAGGTTCCATACAGTTTCTTTCTGCACTGCTATGCATTTTTCTATTGACCAGGGTACAACTGAGGGATATGGACATAACCCAAACTTAAAATGAACAAAAAAAATCCAAAATCTTTCCCTCTCTCACCAAAAATTTTGGCATTATAATGTATTTCTGCCATTCCTCTGTAAGGACAGGACACTTGAGAGTTTGATGAACTCTCACGCTGACTTAGCAGCCTTTCCATATAACATGGCACAATCTAACACTGTAAGCTGTTGTTTTGAAAGGTGCTTTTCACACCAAGTAGATAAAACAATGTCCTGGGAGCCCCTAAAAGAGTAATTCCAAATGATTGGGAAGACAGTTTTTACATCTGTGCTGTCATTTGCTTCAGCAGGATTTAGGCAGTATGAGGTGAGGCCACAGAATCCAAAATTATGTTTCCAAAATCATGTCCCCATTATTGCTGCCATACTCTTGCTTCACTGGATATTTGCAGGGGAGGAGTCATCTAATAGCTCATAATGAACAGGAAGATGGTAACAAAAAGGAAGATCACATTTAGCCCAGTACATAAAAAATCACTTTCATACTACAACTACTATCTTTCTTTCACTTTTTAACCAAAAGATATTGTTACATTGCTTAGAGCAGGTTTTTAAATCCCTGAGCTAATAAAGCTCCATTGCTTCAGCTGCAGAGATCTGACATGCAGCATGTACTCTGAAAAGATGTGTCACAGGGGATCAGGTTCCTAACAGTTGACTAGGAGTTCTAGTCCCAAAAGATGTGCCCCTGGTGTGCAGAACACTTAACCCTTCGACCAGTACCAACATGACTATTCACAAATTATTGATGTCCCTAAATCCCTGGCAGATTGCAGACAGTTCTTGTCTCCCTTGAAGCCAAAGCATATGGTCACTAATGAGATGGATTAAAAAATACATACACACATTCAAGGCTTTGGCACATGAATGTAAAGCCACAGAAATGGTAGAAGATGATTGAGCTGGACTGAACACTGCTAAATACATGATTAGCCTTTTGTTATGGATCATTTCCATTGATCTATATACAGTTTCACAGCATAGTTTAATTAAAGCTGTCTGGAACAAGCCTCTCCCTTAAATGATCAGGCAGACCAATGAAAAGGTGAAACGCGAGGAACTGGAAACCCCCACCCCCTCTTTCTTAAGTATCCAGCTGACTGTCTCTGTGGTTTCTGACCACAGCAAGGAAGGAAAATATGCTTTCAAAAAAATTCTCTGGTTTTACTGACCTCACCATTCTTCTCATGTTGGTTAATTAAACGGATTGTAACAGTGTTCTCTATGTACCACCCAGTTTAACTGCATAAAACACTGTAACTTTTTTCTCTAAGAAACAGTTTAAGTTTGAAATTTGTCTTTTATCGAGTGGATCGTACATGACACTATTTNGGAAGACTTTAAATGACAATAATGTGGACAATTTGCATAGCCCAATATTTGGCTTTTCAGTTTTCTTTACTATTCTTGATGACATTACCTCATGTTGGTCATGCTGTTCATTTCCCTGTTAGAGGACCCGGGTTTTGAAATTGCTCTGCCCAAAGCAAAAATGGAGGAACATCTTGTAAATTATTGTGTTTCCATTTCAAAAACATATCAGCTAGACCTTAAAAAATACTAAGAGCCTACCAGTTCCAGGGAAAACTAGCCAAAGATATGTTGTTCAATGCTTTTACAAATTTCTTGCAAAATTATAAAATTTGAAGTTAGTCTTGATTTTTTCCAAGTGGGAAACATTCATATGCTCAGAAAGAGGGAAATCAACAATAACTAAACTTAGGAGGATGGAAATGGAACTTGCTTTGGAAGCCAACCACTCCTGATTCTTTATCTGTCTATTTCACTAATTTCCCTTTGTTCTTCTGGTTTTGAGCAAGTTATAATCTGTCTTTGCCTTCTTATTTATAATATCAGGATAGTGATAATTTGCATACTTCTAATGAAGTGCAATTGAGTTTTCTTAAGGACTGGTAGGGGGGTGCTCCATGGCACCTTTTGGCAGACCAGATTAGGCACAACTCTAGAGATGATATAAACTCCTTTATGCAATACTGGTGATGCACTTCAATCATTCTGGCCTGGGATATTTATCTGAATATGAGCTAAGAATTTAACTTCTTTGAAGGGCTGGGGAAGTCTGTTGCCATGGTATATGAGACAAATGATAATATGAATTTGGATAAGGCTGTGAAACTGCTTTGAACCTGTGATTATCTAAGTTAGTCTTTGAAACTATGACAATAAAAGAATTTGTGTTCTTTGCTATATAACTTTCAAAATCTAATCCATGTGTCATGAAGATTTCTTAAGATATGTCTAGACTTCTCTCCTTTCTTACAAAGTCACAACTGATGAATGAGGTTTCCTGTTGCATGGTAAATACAGAATAACATTTGTTTGAAAAAAAAAGCAACTGGCATAATTTAGACTTCAAAAAAAAAAAAAACCCAACCCAAATTCAACATTTCAGGCCTATTTGTTAAGTATACATACCCCCAAATTTAGAAAAAAAGAAATTACAGAGGGAATTTCAGTTGCATTTGGAACTCTGGTCTCTACAAACACATGCGTAGTCAGATGCCAAAACATCCACTCACATCAGCACAAGTCTGCATTTGCAAACACTTCTTTCATAAAATGTATCTTGAAGAATTTGTCACATTTGATTTCAGTTTGTCTTGCCTTTATAGATCCATCTATACTGAAGAGCTTCTTGCTTCTCACACCAAACTAGTTGTAACAATGAAAATGTCTTTTTCAAGTAATCACGAAACAGATGAAAATACAGCCTGGACCGGAAGCACTAAAGGCAATGTTAAACCATCTTCTTTCGGCTTGTCCCTAATACCAAAGAATAATTTCATATGATTGCAACCTCTTCTGTGAAGGATATGTTTATTAGGATCCAGACTGATAGGACTCTGCCCTTTTGGTTATAAAATAGTGCTCAGAGAGCCCCGTCCAATCTGACCTTGAATGTTTCCAGGGATAAGGCATCTACCACCTCTCTGGGAAACCTGTTCCAGTATTTCACCACTCTCATCATAAAAAAATTCTTCCTTACATCTAGTGTGAATCTGCCCTCTTTCAGTTTAAAACCAATACCCCTTGTCCTATCACAACAGGCCCTGCTAAAAAGTCTGTCCTCATCTTTCTTATAAGCTCCCTTTAACTATTGAAAGGCTGAAATAAGGTCTCCCTGGAGCCTTCTCTTCTTCAGGCTGAACAACCCCAACTCTCTCAGCCTGTCCTCATAGGAGAGGTGCTCCATCCTTCTATCATTTTCATGGACCTCCTCTGGACTTGCTCTAACAGGCCAATGTCTTTCTTGTATGGATGTAAAAGTCTGCTATAAAGGGAAGACTACAGTTTCATTATATTTCACTGCTACACCTGTTTATGCAGTGGACTTCTTGTCACTTTGGAATCTATTGCGAACACAAAAAAACAATTCTAGCAATGTTTTTGTACAGGCTACGGTGAAAAACATAATGAAAGTCGCTGTAGCCTTGGATGGGTACCTGCAGGAATCCAAACAACTCCTACAGCTGAGCAGAGGAAGAGGAAAATGAGCTGTGTTTCCCTTACTGATAACACCTGCTTTCAGAGTCAGTGAGAAGTTGCAAGTGCACAAGGCAGCAGCTGTGGACCTTACTATTCATGGGAGATAGAAGAAAAATGAGTGAGTGGCTTATATCAATCTGAACTAGTTAGTCAGTGAGGATGCCTGTGCTCTGCACCACCAGCAGCAAGAGGAGAGGGGCAGCTGGCCTCAAATGACCACCTCTGAATCCTGAAGTTGCCTCTTCCCCTCCCAGCCTCACAAGCCTCTCTACTCTTCCTATGCTTTGATGGGAGGGTGTGAGAAGGAAACAGGGCTCACTCACAGTCAGGGAGGGCATTAACATTTACAGGAACCTCACTTTTCTAGAGCTGAGTCACTTGGTTGAGTAACTATGAAAGTTTTTTTAGACTGTAGCTAATGGATTTTTTTAGCATCTGACAGAAAATTAGTAGACAAAACAGTTATTTTTAGTGCTGGTTTGATTGTGGGCCTGTCAGCCTTGGCAATGCATCTCTTTTATCAAGCTGCCACAATACCTTGCTGTTTTCAGAACAAAGTTTGATTAAAGACCAATTTCAGAAAAGTTACTTGCTGTGGGCGTTAATTAGAGCTTTCTGGACTCCGCAGGGTTTAGCTTATGATCCGTTTCACTTACTAAACCCTGTAATTCAAGTTACATGAAGATGGGAATGAACCAACCCCTTTCTATTCTTCTGAAGGCTTCTGTTTAACTCAGTCATGAAATAAACTCTCTCTTTTCCTTCCCTAAAATGGAATTATAATTTCTGTCCTTTCCTAAACAAAATTAGAATTAATACTTCACATCTATAAAGAGTTTTCAAACTAATGAGACATCCTCAAAGCTCCAGAATGGGGTAGGTAAACTTTAGGAAGCCTTTGCTTCTAAATAATATTTTCAGTGGTGCCCAAGTATACTGTACGTGTTAGGAAAAACAGGTAAACATCAATTTCCCTTCCTCTGCGTTCCTCTGGGAGCGAAGTATTGTCATTCTGTAAGAGAAGGTCCCTGGCACTCCCCTCCTCCCCTCATAGTAGCAGACAAGAAAACCCTTTTGCCATTCTGCAAGCAAAAGGCCAACTACTAGCTCAAAAATCTTAAGGCGGTTGATGAAAAAAGACTTGGTAGTACTTGCGGGTAATATGTAGCAGATTGAAGTAGAATTTATAACATAATATCATTAAAATTAGCAACTATGTAATAAAATGAATGAAATGAAAACATCATTGGGGTACTATGCAAATACAAGCGGACAAAAAATCCAGCCCAAACCAAAACCCAATGCAGCTATATTGGACAGATGAAACCAGGCTAGATAAAACACGAAACCACATACTAAAGAGAAAAAACCTGTGAAGGAGAAGATGACATAAAATGGTCCATCTCTTTTTTCCAGCAGACAGCCTATACAGGAGAACTGAGGCTGGATAAGATATTTAAGCAGAGTTCACTGATACTGCCATCTTAAAACATCCTCTCCAAAGTATACATTCTCTCCTGAACTTCCTCACAAATTTTGAAACCTAAACTTCAGCTTAGTTTGAAGGCTTGTACGGACTCTTCCTAAAGCTGTACAGTTCGACAAGGTACACCAGGAACGCTGAGGAAGCAAGCAAATCAGGCAATAATCAAGTGAGGTTTCATACTGATACATACAATAATTACAATTTAAATCCCAAATGCCATCCCTGAAACAATTATATGCCACCTGTCTCCGGATATACAGAAGTTACCTTCCAAAGTACACACAGTACCAGACAAATTAAGTATGTTATCATGCACATCAGCAGCAAGTTGCAGAAGGAAACACAATTCTTTTAAAGATAAACAAATCTTGCTGAGCTCCTCTGCACATTAGTTATGGCTATTTCTCAGTAGAAAGAATTAAGATTTAGCTTTCATAATAATTCTTTCAAGCTGCTGGTTACAGTTTAGAAAATAGCCGAGGAGGAAAACTCAAAGCTTTTTGTTTTCTAGTGTTCTGGTTTTAGCCGTGCCCTATATACAGGTTGAGAACTGGCCTATATAAGGTTATAAATAGGCCCTTTTGTTTAAAATATTAACTTTCTGCACTAAATAAAGAAACACTTAAGCATGCCCTTCCAGTACTCACAGTGAGGTCTAAACATAATTTCAAAGAGAATGAATGACTGAACTTTCCAAGCACAATCATTTAGGGAAGAACTTGTGCTTTTTTCAAAAACCATGACAGAGTGCAAAGGTCATGAGTCTGTTTTCCCTGTGTGCTATCTTTCAACCCTGTAACGACCCAATGTCTTTAAGGGGTGGATGATTATTGAACTTGTACGCCAGCTGTGTTCAAAACTCTGGGGAGGATGAGCTGTAATGACACCAAGCAGGAATGGGTTATGAATGGAGACAGATTATCACAAACATATGAAACGGTAAGGACCCATTTTTCAAGAGGCATCTAAGAACGCACTTCACAGTATGTGCAAGCAATTGTTTGCTCATATAGCCATCTGAACGTGCCTGTGTGGACAGAAAAACCTTCAGGATTCACTAGAGGCTCACCCACGCGATTTTTGTTATATGAAAAATCAAATAAATGTGCACTTTCTTGATTTTTTTTTCCAGATTGAAAACTTGGTGCGAAAATGATCAACTGCAACAGCACCTGTGCAGTAATTATGAAACTTGCTTCTTCACCTTTAGGTCACATTACAGCTACTGACTCTTGGCTCACAGTCCAAGAGCACAAGATGGCGCAGATTTGCAAGCTGTAGGACAGTTGGTTGCTGTGCCCCCCAGGTAGGGTTGGGGACACTGGTGGGGCAGTGTGTGTGGGAAGCTTGGTTGTGCCTGCTGGTAATTCAAGAACTTTTATCTCCAGGGCCTGTCAATTTGGCACCTTTCACAAGTGTTAAATTCACTTAAGTATATTTTTTAAGAAGCTGTCATGAGACATACTGAAGCAAATATGTCCTTCAGTGGTTACACATGGACTTGGTTGTAACAATGTTTGTTAAGTGCTTTGACATCCCCAAATGATGTGCTTGGTACAGCTTCCACATTTGTTGGTTTATTCAAGTCTGCTAAATAGTCTCCAAAACCAACAGGTTTTATTTGATTGGACACAGTGCATCCAAAAGGCCTGACTATGAAGAGATGTTTATGTAACTAGTGGCCACCACATACATCTGCTGGTGGGAGAATTCAGTCAACAAATAATAGAAAAGGTTTCTAAAAGACTCTGTGGTAAGCATCCTTAGATTGGCTATGGAGATCACATGGTCCTTGCTCTATGTCAAGTTAAGCTGTGATAATTTAAAATAATACTGATGGAATAAGCATTTTCAGTTTCTAGGCCAGATTCTCAACTGCTGTAATGTGTAGCTATGCTAATTTACACCTGCTGAGGAGCTTGCACAGTAGGTTACATATTTATATATACTATAATGTGCAAACTAATGAAGTTATTTCTAGATGTTTACCATTGTAAAGAGATCGGAAACTTTAAATCAATCTGCTGCACTAATGTAAACAAGTTATCGTAACAAAACCAGACAAAAGTGCACCAAACATGTTAAATAAATTATTAGGTTGATGAAGATCATTCATATTGATCCAGGTCTGGCTTCACAGCACAGTTTAATCAAAGCTGCCTGGAAGATGTAACAAAGAGTGGTTGTGGCATTCGCTGCCTTTTGTCCCAAGGTCACTGATCTAATCCTAGAGTGAGTCTACAAATTACTAAAATTTAATTACTGCTGCATCTGACAACTTATGTGAAATTAGCTGGAGCAGGCTAAAAAGAAGGGTAGACCAGTATTCAGAGGTGGAACAAAACTCAGCTTCTGTTTTAGTGGGGAAATTGTGAAGTTGGAGATTGCTGATGATCTACCCAGGAGCTTGTGGACTCATGATAGCAACACAACTACCTCCCCTTGATCTGGCAGATTTACATAAATTTGATTTTTATCCTGTATGGCGCAGACCCAAGGTATCAGTACCCTCTTATTCCCTACAGTCAAGGAAGAAAAGGACAGAGATGAAAGTCTTTTGTTCCTCTTCATGGCCTCCAAGCATGACAAATAAATCTTTGTGCTATTGCTTCCTGTGTAATGTGAGGTCATAGTTGTTACAGATTCGGGAACAGAAGAGTGGGAGAGTCATTCAGCTGTGTCAACTGACAGCAAAATGAAAGAAAAAGGGTCTAAAACTTGGCCACATAGTGATGTAAGCTGTAAGTCAGTTTTGCTCTAACATGAGGTTCGTAATAGCAGAATTTATAAAAGACTTATGTGTCATTTTACCAAGCACTGAGTAGACACTAAATAACAGACAAGGTTTACCACAAAGAGCTTACTGTCAACACAAAAAAACATAGAGCTGAAAAAGGAAAGTAGCACAGATAAGAAACTGAGTCATAGAGAACTATGCCAAAATTACATGACACGTTAAGGTAATTTGTGAAAAAGCCCACAACTGACCCCGAGTTCTGACCCACCTCTTCCTCCTCTCAATAGCACACCGCAGTGAGCACACTTATGAACAAGAATACAGCGGCCAAGAATGGAATCATCTGTTTGCTCGCAGTGCGTTTGGATCTCTGGAAGTTAAAATCACAGTCACAGAAGAGCCCTGGTGCCTGTCTCCCACCTGCTCTGTTGTCAAACAGCTTCACTGCTCAGAGGCCTCTGACATTCTTCCACCAATATCAACAGCTGGGGCATTTTACAGGACATCTCAAAGTTACCTGTGGGCTTTATGCCAAAATAGCCTGTGTTATTGGCCAAGGGGCCATACACCCAACTGTCTTGTGATTGCTTAATAAACATTTTTATGTATTGTATACCACATTGTATCATAAAAAGTTGAAACAAAGTTAAATTATTACACAAATACATAAAAAAGGAATAACGTTTCATCAACAGAATACGTGGGCCTAAACATCTGTTTTTTAAAAAACTTTTGGGAAGGCCTTTTGGAATTACAGAAGCTGCACTACCTTCCCTAAGTCTTGTACATCTTGTGATTTATAGCCCCATGAATGACAGGTAAAGTACACAGCACAGCCCAGTGATGAAGGGAGAAGCTGCCCAGATCTGCCCTGTTGCTTAGGGGTTCCAGATTCCTCCGAACAGGCAGTCCCCAGACCCCCCCATTGGGCCAGCACCCACAGATGAGCAGTCAGCCAGCAGCACTGACGGTTCCTCTGCTTGAACACTGTCTCTTTCAACAGGAATTTCTACTTAGGATCACAGAATCATAGAATGGTTTGGGTTGGAAGGGACCTTAAAGATCATCTAGTTCGAACCGCGCTGCCATGGGCAAAACTTCTGGAGCCTTAAGCCACATCTCCACCAAAAACTGTTAGTTCAAAGAGATACTGGACTGATGAAATTGAAAATGCTCAGAAAGAAAGTGGATGTGATGCTTCAACCACTCTGAAGAAACATGAAGTGCAAGTGATGGAAGGGTGACCTTTATCTTTCCCACAAACAGAAGGCCAACCTATAAGGTAGAGCGAAACATGCTTTTTATTTATCCTTGTGCCTGCTGTTCTAAATATGTGATCTGCAGTATGAGACCTGGTTTTAACAATGTTGCAGTACTGCTAGAGGGAAATAAATTGCTCAAGAAGAGATGTCAGTTTTAAAGTAAAGCAAAGATGCCCACACAGCCCTCTCTTTGGTCAACACTGATACCTTATGCCATGGGCCTTAACTTGTCAGGGAGTATCATACCCAATGCATTGCAGAATTTGGTAGTGAGAAGGACAGGTATAGAGAGCCATCAACAACGGTTCACAGAGAGCCACTCCTCTCCTGGAACAGCACCACTGCAATGAGCTTACCAGCTCTACACTACGTTAGCTGAATGAGTACGCTTTTTTTTTTCTTTTTTTTGGTAAAAAAGGTTTCTCTCTCAAAGCAGTTTTTCAATTACACCAGCACAAGGAAGATTCCTTAGAATCAGGCCATCACCTCTTCTCTTTTGCAGAAAGCACATATTGGTAGAAAGGAAGGCAACAAAATACAATCAGCCTAGCAGAACTTTTTTGCCAAATCACTTTGCAGGGCAAAGAAAACTCATCTATAACCTGTCACAAGAAGACTTTGGGTCATTAAAGACCTAAAAAATCTGCTAAGATAAAAAGGTGAAACATGAAGATGCTAAAGGATGATGATGATGATGATTATTAACAATTATTATTATTATAATCATCTAATCACTTTCATTTTTGACTTACCAAGAGCAAAGAGGCAGAAGAAAGGAAAACTAACTGGATCTTATCATGTAGAGTCAAAACTTCATGCTAAATATATGTGTCCTGCGAATGTTTCCATTTGTAATTTTAGCAACTCATTTAGGTAAATCTAGCACTTTCAAATGCTACTAACATCAGTATTGCCAGATTCAAAGTTATTGGCACATCTCTTTTTGGTAAAGCATACCACAAAAGAATAAAGTAAAATAATAATCTACTTACTTAAAAGTTAAAAGTTGGTTATTCATTCCTCCAGAACTCTAGCTTTCTCTCAGGGGAAATCTGGAAGTTTTAAATTCATTGATTCTTTGCTTTGCCACTATTCTTCTCTCCTTTGACCTTTTAGATATTTTTTGTTTGCTGTCACATTTTTGCTGATTTGTTTTTAAATTATAAATCCAATTATAGCTTCATTTTTCTTAAACCACTTGTCACAATCATTTAGAAAAATCTACTTGCAGTTTCATTCTTAAGGCCAACCAAAGATTTACAATATGCTAAACTGGGCAAAAATTCTGTAGTAATCAGCACAATATATTTTATACTCCATCATAATAATTTTTTCTGCCTCCATGTCTATATAATTTATTTTTCTTTTTATAATGGTTTGCAACTTAAATAATTTAATACAACAGTTGTTATATTTTTATTGCAAGCTTATAAAACTTGTACCATAAGTCTCTTCCATGCAATATATTAAACAAAGAAATGACAGAGAAGAAGGGGAACTGATGATTACTAAAACTGTAATTCAGTCTCCAAGTTCTGAATGTGTCATAAAGTGCTTCTGGCTCACTTGTGTACAGCACAGCTTGTCAGCATTCCTCAAATGAACCACCTCTTCATATTCCATTCTCCTTACCTGTTGTTATAATGTTGATACAGGTAACACATTGACAATTTCCCATCTCAGGCAATGCACTGATGAAGTGGCTGTCGAGGGGAAAGTACTCAGCACAAAGAACCAAGGGGCAGGAATGCCACTACTAGCTCTTTCACTGAGTTTCTGGAAGTCCTTGGGCAACTTAATTTGGCTTCAACAACACGTGTAGAGCTATGCTTTATTTAATTTTGCAAGGGCTCCCAGTGTTGTAGAGACAGTTATCTCCTTAAATCTCAGGCAGGAGCTTTGTGTCTGATTTTTGTGTTTCTGAGCAACTGCAGTTTTCAGTCCTTTGTAAAATCAATGTTTGAATTTCATACTTCCATTTTCTAGAATAGAAAAAATATTTTCCTGCCTTTGTGACATTCTTTGAGATCACACGATGAATAATTGTTACTGCCCTAGTATATATGACAGCTTATATAAAAGATGCTGCTTCAGTGCATCCCCCAATAAGACTCTTTTAAACCATGTCTTACATTACAGACCCACTTTACATACTTTTACAGACACAGTTCTGTCCACATCTACAAAGTAGGTCACTGTATTTCCAGAAGAACATAAAAGTCTGCTACTTCTAAAACTCCTTTGCTGGTAATATACATAAAAATAATAACTATCGATCTAAATTTGTGTCAGAAGTAAATTTTACTGACTTTAAATGCTACATTTATTTCTGTTTCTGGAGTAATTGCTAATGTTTTTGAAACTTAGGATAAAAACTTCAACTAGCTGTGGTACAGATTCTTCATCACCTTGTGCAGTAAACCATTTCTGCACAAAATGCATCATAGAAACCCTTTTCGTCTATGTTGAGACTTTTAATAGAAAAGAAGGCATTACATATACCATATAGAGGTAAAACATTTCAGTTTCTAAGGCCAGGCTTGACAAAAATCTCCAGAAGTTATTTGTGATGGCTTGGCCAAAAAAAATGAACCCATAATGAATTGCTGTAAATCACTTAACTGTGTAGTCTTAATGCTGCTAACAGAAAGGCTCTTTGCCTAGATGATTAAGATTTCTTAGTAGAAATCAGCTTTTGACTCCTAAGAGATCAACATAGCCAGCTGAAAAATAAACTTACAAACTTTTTTGTTTGTCCAAAAATATGGTAAGAATGCAGACATATTAAGATTAGTTTCTGAATTATATTGCTATGATTTCAGCCCTTGCCTACGTGGATCACTCACTTCATAGGGTGAAGGCCACAGATGCCTGCATATTCTCTATGATATTTTTTTTAATCTGATACGTGAATAATGCAATGCCAAAATGAATAATGGAAATAAACTAGCATTAGACTCCTAGATAAAGCAGCAAGATTTCCCCCCCCCCCCAAAATATAAAGCAAAAAATTTAACTTGAAAGACTGGTATGCTTATGGACTTGAGAAACTTCAAGAAAAGTACCTAGAGGATAGCAACTAAATTTATTTTGACAGCTACCTTTGTCCTCCTCATTAAATATCTTAGGTACGACATTTACCTTTGTGTGTTTGTAACTACAAAGAGAATTAGATCAAGCCATCAGTATTATATGTTGTATTTTAAGAACTTCTATATATTATGATTTTTTGAACTATATTAAGCTTCCCCACTCCAGAGATGGTTTCATGCTTGATCAGTTGAATAATGCTTGATAACTGATCAAAAATGGACTCCATGCAGTGTTCTATTTTCTGTTTATTGCCTATCAAACCTGAAATCTACCAGCAAGAATGTTGTTTCCAATAGAATGAGACGAACTGTGGATTTGCTTCTGTAATCCTTTACAAAGGATTCAATAAGGCTGGGAATATTAGGAAGAAATCATTTGGAAGGCAGGAAAAACCTCTAAGTAATAAACAATATAGTATCTTTGTAATTTTAATCACTAACTCCTTAATGCCAGCCTAAACAGATAAATCAAGATCACAAAACGTCTAAAGAATGAGCTAGTTTCCATATGGAAATGTCTAGAAGTCATCCATTACTATTGCTGCTTTTCCATATAGCAGGCATTGAAATCAATATGCTGCACTGGTTCAGTAAATTTGTCTCTTAACAAGTTATTAAAACAGTGATCCCCACATAGTCTTTCCATCAAACTTTCACAGAAAAAATGAGAATATTAAATGCACTAAGATAGGGAAGATCTGCTCCATTTGCTCTGCAATGATAATCTTTTACAAAAGAGGATTTTTATTATTAATTCTTCGCCTTCTGGGGATATTATAATTTCCTAGAATGTAAAAATGCCTAAGCACAGCAATTTGCTGAGCTGGACTGAATTTCAGGATGTTTCAAATGAGCTGATAAACAACTGCATAATTAGCAATTATTAGATCAAGACTGTACATTGCAGATATACAAGTGAACCAGCCAATGGACAAGCAAGCTGCAGATATTAAAATGATTTTAAAATGATGAGTCAGTGTTATGCTTTGACATGTATCGCAAATTCTCTTTTAAAGAATTAAATACCCTACTGCTTGTTTTTTTTCTTTAGAAATGCAGATTATCCTATCAACCAAATCCTTGGAGTCTTAATCATTGGACAGATCTCTCTGTATATGAATAATAAGGAGTTTACAGGCTGAATATAACTCATGCACTAAAAGTGATTAGACTGATTTTTTCTTTCAATTAAATAGTTAAAAATCAATTGTATAGGCATGTTAAACTCAAGACCTAGTATACTTCTTAAGCCTTGATTCTGCAGCTCCTGAATTAAATATATTATTTTGCTTTACAAAGTAAAGAATGTAACCAGATATACTACCAAAAAAGTCAAGTGTAAAATTAATGTTATTTATACTACCACCACATTTTCAGGACCTGGGTATTTGTTTGTTACATATAATTTTGTCAAGCAGTCAAAAAATGGCTGGGAAATGTGGCAGCTAGATGAGAGAGACAACACTAAGGCCGTTTGAGATGCAGAATAAAGTTATTAGCTGAGTTTTCCTCTAAAAGAATCAAACATCGAACAGTTATTAGGGCTGACATCTATAGTGACAGCTCTAGGTTTCAACACAGATCTACCAAAACGATATGTCCATTGAAATGAATGGCATAATTCACACTATTCACAATTACTGTTTTAATTCTGACTTGACTGCATCTAGGACTATTTTACAACAATTTATAGTGATTCATTAATAGTAGTCATGAATGTTATAAATATTTTTAAAACATGAAAATTCAAAGTCAAAACCACTGGTTTGCACCAAGAACAGATTTTGTTTTAAGTTTAGGATGGAATTATTCTCATGTAAATTAACAGTGTAAAAGCTAGATGTCTAATGAAAAACAGCCCTCTGTTTCAAAAGATTATTAATCCCTTTGTAAAACACACTACAGGATGAAGGGTCCCTCAGAGGTGTCTGTCCTTTTATATTTGCAACTATGAGAGCATTGCAAAACCCTTAAAAAAGCGATTGTTCTTCACATTTATCATAGCTGCAGGGATAAATTTATACTTTAGGCCAAGCTTAATTTTAAGTGTTGAAAATAAAGAAGCTTTCTCTGACAGGTTAATTAAAAAAATTTCGGGTACTACACCATCCTAGATGTATCTGTAATTATGTACAAAAAGAGATTATATTGTCTGGTGGGATATAAAGAAATTAACATTATGGAGCCATCTGCATCCTTATTAAGAGATGGAAAGAGGACCACCCAGTTTGCAGCCTTATTTTTTCTTCTGATTTGTGTCAAGATCAAGAAACCATCAATTAGAAACAGGTCTTTCAATCCTGACAGTTCTCTGTGACCTGTTGAATCAATGAAAATATCTTCTAGATAAAGTTAGCCAGACAGAGCACAGCAAGGCAAAGCTATCCTGCCTCAAGATAACTCCAGGAAAGGAACCACTACTGTTAAAGGAAATCCATAATAATTTTGAAGAAAGGCCCAATATTAACTCTTCATTTGTTATGAACATCAAAAAAAGGAATTGTCACTTGCTTATATATATGTACAATAGCGTCAGACATAAAAAACTCCTGAATGCTGACAATTATGTTCCTTCTCAATAATCTGGACTTACTACACAGTAAGAATTAAATATTTTTATCAAGAACCATTCTGAGATTGAGTAGCTTTTTGATTTTTATCATAGAATCACAGAATAGTTTGGGTTGAAAGGGACTTCTAAAGGTCATCTAGTCCAACCCCCCCTGCAATGAGCAGGGACATCTTCAACTAGATCAGGTTGCTCAGAGCCTAATCCAACCTGACCTTGAATGTTTCCAGTGATGGGGCATCTACCACCTTTCTGGGCAACCTGTTCCAGTGTTTCACCACCCTTATTGTAAAATGAGTTTTTTTCAAGTACTTGTAAAATTTATGTCATCCTCACCTCATGCCAATGACTGGCACACTTTTCACATTGTGAGCTTTAGCCTATTATTTTGGGAAAAAAAGAGTCAGAGAATATACTCTGTGACACAGAAAGATACAGTTTGGCACACATTTATACTATATTGTGTTTGACACCTCTGTACTAGAAGGATAATGGAAGTATGACTTTAATATTAGTTCTGACAATAAGAAATAAGACTTAAGTGTATGCAATACAATCACATCACTGACTCTTGTTAATGATCCACTGGTTACGCTACTGTTATTATGAATTCTTAGAGCACAGCCTATATAATTCCACTTTACCAGTACTATTTCATGGGTTTGACTACAGGTCATGTGCATACATTGCTGGTGCTTTACTTGCAAAATTAATCTTATATATGCAACGTTTGATAAGTCTTGCCTAAAGCCACAGTATTCTCAAAAATGCTTAATTTTTAAGTCTTTGGTCTTTAACACAGCCACTAAAACCATTTTAATAAGCAAGGCTTAATTCTCTCATATTAAGTGTAGATTATATATCTTTGTTTATATATAGATTAATTTACTTACATGACATTGAAGTTCCAGTTACCATGTGACAGGTCAGTATCTACCCCTTTGAGCACAGCTTTATACATATGGTGTAAGCCAAGAACTTTATCACTTAACAGTATGTCACAGCTTAGTAGGATGAAATATTTTCTATAGCAAACACATTGTTAGAAAACAAACCAAACTACTGAATCCAAGCTGTCAAAAGAAAATGAAATACATGTCCTGTGTGGCTCATGGCACCCCACATAAAACCAATAATAATTTCCCTTTTGCAGAGCAAGTAGATGTGTTTAATTTCTGTATCAGCTCCTTTTCAGGTTACTGTTCTAACATTACAGCAATATATTTTTAGAGATGATATGTTGGAAAGGATACTGTGATTTGGTGCAGACAAGTTCATTAGTACTTTTAATTTCTTAACTTTCAGAAAAGAAGGCAGCTTCTCAGGAAATCACAACTACTTAAAAATGGCCATTGGATTTGTCCTATTCTGACTTTCTCTCTTCAGTTTTATGCAATGTTCAATGGAATTTCTCATCTCTCGTAAGCACTTCCTGTCCTAAATCCTGGTCACCATTTCTCTCCAAACAAAGTAGACTCTCCTGCGAGGAATAAGAAGCCATATTCTTTTTGGAACCACTTTAATTAAATTAGGTTCTAGCCAGAATTCTCTGAAGGTGATAAGTAGATAAAAAGGAGAAGGGAGGAATATTCTCCTCAAGAAATTTGTTCAAGAAAGCATTTGCCGTCCTGAGGTGACTTTGTGTAAATCATTATAAATATATTGTGTAACAGACTGTTTTATGATTGCATGACAGTTTGCTATATGAACTTTATTGCTTACAGCAGTTTGTAAATTTCTTTACAAACATTAAGGAAAGTAAAAGTACTTTCTTTCTCAGGTTTTTTAAAAATCACTGGTTACTCTGAGACCAGTTCCTTCTTGTTGATTACATATTATTTCATTTTGCCACCAAGTCACTTCCTTGTCTTCTATGTCTTGGTACATTCTCATTTCCCACTGCCACAGACTATTATTTGAAGGAGGAAAAAGCTCACTTTATCATAAAAAAGCTCAGTTTAATCATAAAATCAGACTAGAGACAGTGAATAGGCAAAGCCACCACCACAAACTTAACTGTCAGGAGCAAACTGTGTTCTTAATCTAAACTTTTAATTATTAATTCACAAATTATTAGTAAATTTACTACTTACTGAGCAAAATTAACTCATGCTAACCTTTAAAGCTATCAGTAATTTTTAAGAGCAAATATGCACGTTCTAAATCCATCATACACAAATTTCAATAGCCAATTTTCTTCAACCTAATCTGTGGCCACAACATAAATGAAAATATATTTCATTGAACTGCATCAATAAGTAACAGTGAAATATACTACCAACAGATAAAATGCTACCTAGATAATGACAATATAAATGAACCAAGCCAGGAAAACAGAACTGTCTAAAAGATGATTATAAAAACCAAGCTTAGCACATTTCAGAACAGTCAGGACTATTTTTTTTTATTCTTTAAAGCAAAAGGAATTCAAATAAATGTATTAAGATCTGATTAAGAAATATAAGCTGACAGCAAATTATGTACCAAGTTTAATTAGACAATTTAGGGCAACTCAAACTGTATATAAGAAAAAAGTAAAGACATTGGCTCTGAAAGACACATTAGTGTAAATATGGCACTACTTTCTTTAAAAGATGGTCTGACCTGATGAAAATCCTGACTCCATTAAAGTTGAAGGAGTTTTGCCACTGACTTTAGTGGAGCCAGGATTTCATGAACTGTGTGTTCATTTACGTGGGTTTACATCATCTGCTTTTTATGTCTTTTAGCATTCTGGAATCTGCACTCCTGTGCAGAAGGAGAGTAGGCTGGAGAAAATATTTGGCTAGAATTCAGGAGACAAAGGTTCAATTTCTGTCACAGGCTTAGTGAGCAAACCTGAATAAGTCATTACCTCCCTCTCTTGTGCCCAGGTTCCTTCTCAGTAAAATTCAGGTGATACTAAACTCCTTTCTAAGCTACAGGTAGGTATATTTTTTTATTTTTCATGAGTAAACCCACTGCTTACTAAATTCCAACAAGACACCAGTGTGATATCCCTGAAGGCACAAGATGGAAAACATAACTGGGAAATTTAGAACCTTCTTTTGCTTAATGAGAATGTGTAAGAAAGAAAAACTACCTTTTAAGTTGGTAATAGTGGCAGCTATTAAAAACATTTGTATATAAACACAACTAGTAAGGAAACAGCAGAGGAATAAAAGTGGCAGTCCATAATACAATTAACCTCCCTATTAAGGAATAGTCAGAATAGTGGAATCTCTACTTCCAGGTAATTCTTTCCTACAGCAGATTGCATATTACCTTGGAAATGTCACTAATGCTACATTTCATGAATTTTCAACAGAACAGAACAGAACACTGAGCAAGGTAACAGTCTTTCTTTAATCGCTAACAGTTTGAACCTACTCCAATAGTTAGAATAGTTAGAATTTTTTTTGGTCTACAGCCTGCAGAATTGCTGTAAACTATCTGGCCTTTCATTTTAGCTTCAATCTTGCAATGAAATCTGTGTGAAAGGTTCCCTCTGGCTACAACTTTTATCCACTTCAACAGAAGGTCATGATTATGCTTTTAGGGACAACAAAAGGTTTTAGCAAATTTTAGATAAATTCTATTTCTTTCCTGTTCATTACTTGACTTTTTATGAGTTTTACCTAACATAAAATCTGTGATCCATAAAGAAGGCAAGCAACAACAATCACAAACAGCTTTAAGTCAACCTACTGAACTAGTCAAGTCCAGTTCACAACTACAGGATGAAGCTTGAGGGCTGATCAAGAAAGTTACCTCAAACACCAGATTAAAACACCCGCAGGAGCTTGAAACAAACCACGAAACAAATTAATGAAGTTAATGCAATTAGTTCCAAACATGCAGAAATGTTTAGCCTTTAGGAGAGATAAAGATTCATATCTGGTCAAAGAGTATTTATCAAATGATCTAACGTGGAATTGTCACTTCACAAATTTAACACCACTAGTAACACTACCAAGTACTGCTGCAGGAACACCAGCAGTTGTTTTACAAAATATTGGCTAGGGATTACAGTGTGTCTGCAAGCCTGTGTTTTTAGCAAAGGTAAATGATCTGGGGAGGGGGTTGTTCCATGAAAACTGTATCAAGAGCTCTGATGGTGAATCTGATCATTTCAGATGCAAAATGTACTTGCCCCCAATTTCCAGTCTTGCAATTTAACTTGCAATTATATGAAAATCAAGCAAAGTTGTTTCTTTTTTAGAGGGATAATTTTAGACATAAGCTTCAGTTCAGAAAAGCAGATACATGTTTATATGGGTGGATTAGGTATGTGCATCTGTATTGAACTGGTCCCACATTTGCTAGTGCAGTTTTCTTAAATACATTAACTTACGTATCTTGAAAATAAATGCAATTTCAAATTGGTCAATTTGCATGATGCATGCACACATACATAAAGAACTTATGATGCTGTCCATGTTCCTGTCATATTTTGCTCTTTCTTTTGAAGCTTTTTCCCTGTTGATCCCAGTATATTCTAATAAAAGTTAACACGGTATTTCCTACAACTCCCACATACTTTCTAAGTGTTCAATTTCATTTTTTATTCTGAAAGGCTTTCTGAAAAATACGTAATAATAATTCATGGCTATTTTGCATCCCAGCGACATGACCAGGATTTGCATTACAAACCACATTATCTCTGAGTGTTTTGCAGTAACTAAAACATAAGTATTTATAATCATACCATCTTGCTGTTGTTAATTGATAACACAAGGCTTACTATAGGAATCATATAAATCATAATATTATTCCTCAGTTGATTTTATATAAGGAGTAAAAGGTTAAGTTACCACTGCTATAGGTCAAATTTGTGTACCATGAAGTGAACGTACAGAGGCTGTCTCACGTTCTATTTTCAAACGAAAAAGTGATATGTCACCAAGAACCCCGAAAAACATATTGCATTGCTTTTCTCCTTCCTATTTTGCCAAATTTCACAATGTACATTATGATATCATGGAATCAACATGAAAGAAGACTATTTTCTGCAGGGCAAAGCCTTGAATATACACACACCAAGTCCTGTGTACGACTGCTTTTATAAGGAGAGGGTTAACAGAACACCACCTGGAAAACATTAATAAATCAAAAATAATTTAAACTCACGACAAGTTTTTGGTGTTTAAGCATAACATACTCAGGAGGTCATGAGTTTTCTAGGGAACCTGGCGATCTTGCGCAAATATGTATTGAAGTCAGGGAAAACTGCACAGTCAGTGACAGAGGGGACAACAATCTAAGCCTACTCAGTCAGTGACAGTGAGCATTTCAAATGGCATTGAGATGTTCTCTTTAACTGAAAAACAGCCCATTATTACACACTAACAACTAACCAACTGTGCTGTAAGATGAGACGTGACTTTACCATGTAAGCTGTGGCCTATCACAATCACTGAGTTGCATATTGCTTCAGAAGAAAGTTCCAGTTTCCTTAGGAATTATGATACTAAGGCAAAGCTGAACACTTCTCTCCTGCATCAAAGATGTGATGCTCTGGCCACTGACTCTATGCCTACTTTAAATGGAGTCCAGATGTCTCCATGCAGATTCCAATGGCACAGAACAGCACTCAGCACTTCACAGGAGACACATAAGTACTTCACAGTATCAGGAGCCTAAAAGGGGATTTTTTGTCCTCAAATACCTCTCTTCCTCTTCTTAATACAAAACCTGCTATTTTTTAAATATTGGCAACAACCAACAGGATGGATGTGTTGCATTTAGGTTGGTGTGAGGACTGTGTGTGATCTACCAAGTTTCTTTCATTTCTGTGCCACTATTTTACTTCTTAAGTGGGGACAAAGAAATATATTGGTGGCTCCTAATTTAATAAATAACACCCAGTAGAATCCAAGATGTGAATTTATGTACATGTTTTATTTAATACGTCTTGCTACGAATCATGTTTTCACCACAGAAGAACATATTTTTAAAACAGAACTTTGGCTTTCTACTCCTGCTTGTTATACTCTGGTTTATGTCAGTCTCATTTTTTTTCTGGATCAAGAACCTTTAGACTGCTGCCTCTTGATTTTTACATCTTGTTTTGTTGCAGTTGGCTCATTGTTCCTGCCTTTAAGTTTCACTCTTGCATTATGTTTTCCATGACTCAGCCTGAGAGACATGATTTATGTCGTCCAGAACAAGGGATGAATGGAAGTAAAAAGAAAGGGTGAAAGATAGAACAGGAGACTAAAAAGGAAGAGCAGAAAAGACCAAGTAAGTAGAGTACTTTTAATATGAAGCCTTGCATTTTCATCTCCTTATTGAAAATGAAGGATCAAATTATCCCTTTGAACTGGATCAACTGCACTGAAGTTCTTTCCCAGTGATGTTAATAACATAATTTCTGTTAATTTAAATAGATTGAGATTTCATTTCAGCTAAAAGCAAAACCACAGTAGCTAATGATGTGTGATGTTCAGCTTGACTTGGTTTTAGAGCTCAGATTTTCAGTATTTTCTGAAATTTTGGCTTGTTTTATGTGTCTTGGCATGTTATATATGGGAGTAGGGACCATCCTTTGAATGAACTAGAGACTGCAATCTCTCACTAGAATCATTCTGGTTCAAATGGGCCTCTAATTCCATAGCTCCTCCTAGCTGGTGTGTGCTGCTCTTCCATCAACCCTTGGACAGCTTTAATTTGTGTGCCAGAAAAATAAGCAAGTCCTCCTATGTTTGGACAAGCATATTTAAGTCTTCCAGAAGGTGTATTGTTTGCTTTTTTCTTCTAAATGACGTTGTGGGAGGCACTGACTGTATTTTTAAAAAAATGTGTTACAATGATTATGATAATTAACTGAGGATTGCTAGCCAGCTCAGAGATAAAAATCATAGAATGGTTTGGTTTAGAAGGCACCTTAAAGATCATTGAGTTCCAATGGCCCTGCCATTGGCAGGGACACCTCCCGCTAGCCCAGGTTGCTCAAAGCCTCATCCAGCCTGGCCTTGAACTCCTCCAGGGATGGGGCATCCACAGCGTCTCTGGGTAACCTGGTCCAGTGCCTCCTCTTATAGCAGAACTAATTTAGTACGACATCAATGCACTGTGGAACTGATAAAATTTTTTTAATACAATTGTTGACTTTGAATAAACATGCCTGAAGTGATGAAATCTTCAGAAAAGTATATTCATGAAAAATGAAATGTAAAGAACATGTAAAACATGTAAAAAAGCATTTTAAGCAATGTGCTTAGAGTAACACCTGCCTAACACCAAACACCAAAATGTTCCTTCCAATTAATACTTGCCAAAGACTTTTTTTAAGCAGTGTCATTTGGTAAACCTGCTGTGGAATAAGCACTATAGCATCCATTTCTGTAGCCAGGATGCAGCATGTTTCCTATCAAAACGAAATTTTAATATCCTTTAAAAAGTTTGCAAAAAACCTGCATAAAATATTTTCAAACAAGGTAAGCCCAAAATTATGAGCAGTACTTTTAATGAAAGCATTGTTAAACAGCTGAGGTTTCTGTTTCCAAATTTTTGAAGGATCAAAAGTTTAAGTGGTTTGCATACTACCACAACTAAAGCAATCACAAGAAAAAAAAAATTAGAAGTAAAATTAAAAAAGCCTAATCTAAAGATAGAAATCCTGATTATTTCTGTTGCTGTTATAGTTTGAGTGACTTGATTAAATCACAGCAGGTAAGTCACGCTATGTGATATGAAACAAAATAATTAAAAGCACATTCTATGTAGATAATGCAAAGAAAAAATAGAGTAATCAGCTCAATTAGAATATATTTATCTTCATGTATGCAATTGTAGAAAATGCCTTAGGCTGGCTTCAATTAGTCATGCTTTTCATAAAAGTCTGGAAATGACAAGATCCCTTGACAATTCTGAAATGATGAAGTTATGCCTAGTAGAAGGGCAATCTCAAAACAGATTTGATATCAGATTCCTCTCTGGAACAAGGCATGCATTTCAATGAACTATTCTTCTTCAGGGCTTTACTTACCTATTCTTACTAACGTGCTGCCTCTAAACAGCACCTCATTTTGAGAGCTGCTGTGTATCCATAACTCCAGCTGAGAACTTCAGGAAAATAAAGCTCTACAATTTTGCCATCTTGTGTGAAGTTACCAAGTCATTTAATCCTTCTATGCTACAAACAGGAAGCTGCTTGTGCTTCTCAAATGTATTTACACCCATAGCATCAGTATACGGACATGGTCTCATTGAGAGTAAAATAGGTGAGGTACTGTTATTTTTCTTATGTCTAATTTCACCCCATTATCTGGTGTACTGACTCACACATTAAGAGTCAGAGCTCTGTAAATATCAGAAGCAACAATCTTCAATATTAAGTTTTTTTTCTTCCAGCAATATTACTATTAGGTGAAAAGTATTAATTTTTATTTTCAAAGTTCACTAAGTCTTTATCTCCTAATGAGTAAAAGTTTTGAACAAAGTTTTGAAGATCTCTAGGTTTAAGAGTTGTAAATTTTAGAGCTTTCCAATTATTATTTTTAAATTATTTTCCAAATCCTACTAAAACCTGGTTAAATTAGTGCTTAGCCCCCATATCAAATGGTATAACCATCTACTAATGTGCTTAAATGAGGAAAACAAAGGGTTTTCCAGTTGAAGATATGTCATTACTAATTACATAAATTATTTAAATTCATAACAGGATTCCTCATCCTCAGGTGTCTCAATCATTATCAAAGGAATTAGACTCTGGAAACACATTGGCTTTACATTGTCATAAGAAATACTGCAGAGATATGACAGCCCAATGATAATTCTAATTCTGAACTTGTGTAAGTTCTGTTAAGATAAAGAGATGGAAAGAAAAAAGGACAAATGTGCACACTACAGAGAAATAAGTTAAAAAAAAAGAACAAAGAATCTAGACACTTCTAAAGAAACAGTTCTTTTTCAAAGTTACACTCCAATAGGAAAAACTTGCTTGTTGGTTTTGGTAATTATTATTCAAGTTAGGAGTGGTAGTCATCTTTTGTAAGAGTGTGGAGTATTAATGACAGACAGTAGGAAACTTTTTTTTTTCAGAATCTGCAGTTAAATGCCACTTGTTTTGGCCAATTCATTATAATTTAATAATGATATGGAATCATAGAATAATTTTGGTTAGTAAGGTCCTTTGGAAATCACATAGTCCAGCCTCCCTCATGCTCAGAGCAGGGCTAACTTCAGATATTAGATCAGTGTGTCAAAGGCCTTGTAGAGTCAGGTTTTGAAGACCTCCAAGGTGGAGGTTACAAAGCCTCTGAGCAGCCTGGGCCAGCATGTGACTGTTCTTGTGGAGAAAAATTCATTCCTTGTGTCCAACTGTAATCTCTCCTGATGCACCTTGTTGACTGTTGCTCCTTGTCCTTTTCTGGCACGTCTCTGAGAAAATTCTGGGTCCTTCTCTGCAATAATTATTAAGGTAATGGAAGACTGCTATTTACTTCCTCCATAGCCTTCTCTTCCCTAGGCGGAAGAAAGTTCCTTCGGTTTTTTCTCATATGTTCTATGTGACAGTGTCCTGACCTTTTATTTTAGTGGCAAACAGAATAGAGTAGAACAGAACAGAATTGAATAGTTCAGCTGGAAGGGACCAACAATGATCATCTAGTCCATCTGCCTGACCACTTCAGGGCTGACCAAATGCTGATGCATGTTATTAAGGGCATTGTCCAAATGCTTCTTAAACACTGACAGGCTTGAGGCATTGACCACCTCTCTAGGAAGACTGTTCCAGTGTTTGTCCACCCTCTTGGTAAAGAAATGCTTCCTAAGGTCCACTCTAGACCTCCCCTGATGCAGCTTTGACACGTCCTGTCACTGGATCGCAGGGAGAGGAGCTCAGCACCTCCCTCTCCAGTTCCCCTCCTCAGGAAGCTGCAGAGAGCAATGAGGTCACCCCTCAGCCTCCTTTTCTGCAAACTAGACAAGCCCAGAGTCCTCAGCCACTCTTCACAGGACATTCCTTCCAGCCCTGTCACCATCTTTGTTGCCCTCCTCTGGACGCATTCAAGGACTATCAAATCCCTCTTAAATTGTTGGTCCCAGAACTGTGCACAGTCCTCGAGGTGAGGCTGCACCACCACTGAATGCAGTGGGACAATCACCTCTTCTGACCGGCTGGTGATGCTGTGTTTGATGTACCCCAGGATGCATTTTGCCCTTTGGCTGCCAGGGCATGCTGCTGACTCCTATTGAGCCTGCCATTGACCAGCACCCCCAGATCCCTTTCTGCAGGGCTGCTCTCCAGCCACTCCTCTGGATTTTCTCCAGTTTGGTGATTTCTTTCTCTTATTACCCTATTGTAGTATTCCAGGTGTGTCAGCCCACCTCCCTTGATATGCTGGCTACACTCTTGCCATACAAAAATGAGGCAGAATGAGAAAGAATGTTCTAATTTGTTAAAGTGAAAAAGATTTACCTGTTCTCCAATTATCCAGTGTTGGTACTCTGGACTTAACAGAGAGAGTAGAAAAGAAGTGCCTAACGGGACCTTGTTATAAATTTACTTCCAGTGTCAATGAACTAGAGCTATTAAGTGGATTTTAACACAGCAGATATGATGCATTACTAGTAAAAGCTGAGCAAAGTCCAAAGGAAGAAAAAAAAAATTTTTTTCATTGGTTGTTTTTCTAAGGATTGCAAAGTTCTCAATTATATCTAACAACTTTAAGCTATTTTAAACCTAAATTTGTCAGAAATTTAAGAAGAAATAGACTATTCGGAGCACCACTGCATAGATTACGCCAAGTCGAATTACATGAACTGTGACAATGGCAAAATATTTTCTTTTCATGGTTAGTTACAGATATTTTCTTGGATCAGAAGTTACAGTACAGGGGGTAAAAACAACAAAACACACTTTCCTCTTCAATTTTCTTGGTGTAATGGCTTCATTATATCAGACATATCAAATGAAATCAAGTCCAACTTGTAAGTGGCTGAACAAAATTACAGCATTCTTATGGATGCTAAGCATAGTTTTTATGTATTTCTTGATAAGTCAGAGTATAACTTTGAAAGGTGTTTCAAAAATAAAAAAATCCTGCTTTACAAATGCATGCTGAAAACATTTTAATCAGAAATCTGATTTGTAATACTTCTAACATTAAGACAATAGTCAGGAAGTGGTGACCTTCAAACCAGTTTCCAGTGTCAGTTTTCCCAGAATTTAAGAAACTGTGATAAAAAGAAACTGCACATTCACAGTTTAGCAGCCTACTGCTTGCAGGACAGAGATTTCTACAGGGCTGACACTGGAAGAGTTTTCCAAAGGAATTTAAGCCATTGACAATTACCTTTTATACTTATTAGAGACCTTGAAGGTTGGATTTTCAGCATCTGCTTATCTCTATGAAAAGTTCCAACAAGGAAACCTAAGCATGACTTCTGGTAGTCAAGGCATATGACAAAACCTGACAGACTGTATCAGTGGTGTTTCCAGTTGACAAAAGGCAAGATCTTACAGAAATACATTGAGAGACTGAAGGAGAAAGAACTGGAGGGGAAACTGGAGAAGAACTGAAAGGCTTTAAGGTAACATTTATTGATGGTTTTGGCTAGTTCTGACACCTGGCCTTTCCTCTTTCTATCCAAGAGTGATGCCCATTACTGATATGAGCATGTACACCTATCAATGGGAAGATTTCAGTATCAGAACAGCAGTTGTGAGGGCAATTTCTGGAGAGTGGACTCAGCAGAATAGCCCAAGCCTAGGAAATATGGATTTGGCAACAAATCCAAAAGCTTTAGAAAACTGGAGGAGAAAATTTACCATTAGAATAAAGATTTGCCAGCTTCTTACACATATTTTCAGGGCAGGAAAACTTCCAGTCTCAAATGCTTAACTTCACAGGTGAATTTTCACTTAACAATGCAAGGAGAAATGACATTTGCAGCCATAATTTAGGTTTATTGTCAAACCTGGTTTGACGCCAATTTTGCAGGCTATCGATATTAGCAATGCTAAAAATCCTTGATTTCTCTGGATGAAAAATACTGAAGTACTGCTTCTGCTGTCAATCAGCAATATTTTCAAAGGGGGTTAGGAAAACTTATCAAAGAAGATTGAATTGGTACTTCTTAGTGCACAGCTTATGTCACACAATGACTGGCAAGTATATCATCCATTTGATGGGGCAGCAGACCCAGGAACCTCTCCAGGAACAAGCTGTCCACCTACTCACTGATCTCTCTGCTAATGTTTGAGTTTGTTTTTTATGTACGACTGTGCAACACATAACCTTTAGATGTCATATGCTGTCCACTTTGAGTAAGGATGAGTTCTAACTTTGCTACCTGGCCTTGGCACCAAGTGGTTGAATTTCTCTTAATCTAGTATCTGTGCTCTTAAAAAATAAATTTCCCATCCTAAAGGACCGAAAGCCACTGCCCTAAAGTAGGATCTAATGTATTTAAGCTGCCTCACAGGCATAAAACACTTTCCTATGCAAATTCAGTCAAGATGCAACATTACTACTGAAACTATTTCCCCATGTCTTTGATAGCAAACAAAAAAATCCTTTCCTTATAATTTTATGGGAGATGTGCTGCTAAAAATAGGTATACAGTGACTTGAAGTAGATACAATAACAGCACAACCTTGAAAACATATAAAGAGTTTAAAATTTCAGCATGTTAACAGGCATTTAATATATCAGATCTCTTGACTGGGTAGTTAGGGTAGCAGTAGCAAGTTTGCAAAGCCACCTCTATGGCTCCAGACCAAATGTAGCTACTTTTACCCTTTTAGAATGTCATTTCGAACACAGTCATGAATCACGTCAGTGTTTCCTAATTGCTTATATATATTATAATCTGACTCATTTCCCCAAGTACTAATTCAACTTTTTTTTATTTTTTGGTTTGAGCAGCAGCAGGGTAGGTCTGCTGCTTGAACTATTATACTTGGCAAACTCTTTGTTTTCTTAACAGGAAACACAAGAAATTTAAAGTGAAACTTTCCTCTTCTTTCACGTTGGCAATCATTCTCACATTTTCCATCTATGCTAAATCAATAGACTTTGGTAGAAAACCAAGTTCAATTTTTACAGCCTATTTCAGAAAACATTGTGATATTTTAAATATACTTTTGTTTGGCCAAATTATATATGTTAGTCACAACAACTACTTAATTTGTTAGTAATTGCAAAGCTTTATTTCAAAAGGACCAACACTTAAAAATTATCAACACTTATGCACCTGATACATTGTTACTCAGTAAACAGTTCTTAATGACTTCAGTTTCTACTCATATGACTAGTTCTGCATAACTGCTGAGTAAATACTGATTACTCACATGAGAAAATGTAGGCCTGCGTACAAATGTTTGGAGGTTGAGATTCCAGCTGTCCCCATAGGAAATTGCTTCCCAGTGTTTCCCAGGGCATATCCATCAAGAAATTTAAGTTGAAATAAAATCCCAGTGTTAATTTAAAGTCCATTAGTTAAAGAATATTAAACTCTAATGCACGTGGAAATGTGTTTTTAAGAAAGTGCATCTTCCATTTATCTTAGATTTATACTACACAATGTATATTTACCAGTACTGGAAACTGTGTTTTAGAAAACATCTGGAAAATGTGTTGATAATGCAGTATTTTAATAGATTAAATACTTTACATCTTATCAGATGGAAAATCTTTAGTTTAAAAGCAGTATGTTGTACATGTTGCTATGTCAGTGCAAGGACTCCTAACTGAGTGCCTAATTACCAGGGCTTCTCTTTCAACAGAAGAAACAATCCCATTTCAAGCAATATTTTCTACAGTCCAGTTGAACTATAATCAATCCATATTGGCATTTTTTCAGTATCACTGAGATAAACACATGAGCACTAAAAGCCTTTTAGTCCTAAGCATTTATGGAGAAGAGCCACATCTAATACATTCATTTTAATGCTGCTACCAGATTCTCTTTCTATTCCTGTTCTCTTTTGCCTTTTTACATTTCTACTTCATTTTTTCTATAGTATTTAAAAGGGATTATATAATGTGATATTCTGGTGAATGCAGGACCTTTTCTACTCCCTAATAAATATTCAAAAATACTTTGCATACATCCTGTGAACCAGTCTGTGAAATCATAATGGGATGACTTATGAACATTCTTCTTTCCTATGCTGAAGTATAATCTAGTCAACTGGATGGAAAAGCAAATTGTCCTGACACGTTTATATTAATGCATATTTAAGTGAGAATGAGAAAGAAATAGTCAAATTTATGTTAAGGACTCCTAAAGGCTTAACAGCATCTTACTAAGTATGTATGTCAGCTTTATCTAATCCTCCTACTTCTAACACGTTCTGTGGGCTCAGCACAGTGCCCATAATGCTTGCGTATGTTATGAGGGATTACCTCCAAGAAGTTCACTATCAGTACTACACTTTGTTCAATAAAACTTTACATCTGGTTTTAGGATGACAGAAAGCTATCTGTCTGAAATTTGCATTACAAACCTTTAGCTTCTTTTGACATCAGTAACACTGACTATAATAATTTCCAATAACCTGAAACAATATGCAGAGTGTACATATTCCTGGTTCTTATCTTACTGTGTCAGGTACAAATTTCTCTAATTTATTTGGACAGTTTTAAATAAATGACAATTCTTTGCACCGAAAAAAGCACTCATCTAATCAGAGGCTTATTTGAGAAGATCTGTGGCAGTATTTCCTTCTTTCACCCCAATGATTTTAAGTTTTAATCAGAAAAATGTACCTTTATTTCTTTTCCATGCTTTTGCTTGATGAGACAATACATTGCAATTCAAGACCTTACAAGAATTATTGAAGACTGATCTTATGACATGATGGAAGTCCACCTGAAATCCGCTAAGACTGGTACAATTATCTCCTCAAACATCTCTCTTGATTGCAGAGACATGATTATTTCTATCTTTTCCATTATAGATACAACTGTCTGATGTGTTTCACATTAAAAATATTTGAACAGCAGTGTCTAGCATCCCCTGCTAGGTTATTAATATTATTTTTTCCCAGCAGACAATAGATCTGATGGTAGCTAAAGACTCCAAATGGGCAGACCTACTTGTGGGATTAACAATGTCTAAGACATGATGGAGATCAAACATGTCACTAACGGATCATCACACAGATGGTTAGCAACCAGCACTACCTAAGCTGAATTTAAAAATGGCAACTGCAAAACTGCTTCTTCAGTATCATTTGTGTTCTGGTAGCCACATCAAGGAAACAATATTTTTTAAAAGTCTGTGTATTAGGCCTTCAGATTTTCAAGTCAAGATCAGCATCCTGTGTCTGCCTTATCCTGTGTCCCAGTAAAATGCTCTTCTGTGTTTGAAAGGCAGTTTTACCAACTATCCGATCAGTAGCATAAATAAATTCTGATACCTACCTGGACATACTCTGCAACAGAAAGTAACGTTTGGAGGCAGGAGAAATCTCCACAGAGACATCCAAATACTCCAAATGTCTTAGGGCAAGTCTACTGAGACAGGTACAAGCAAGTTTTGACCATGCTCAGAGCTGACAAGACACAAACCAGTGCTATTTTGGAAGCCAGTACTGTACCCTCTTGTGACTTGCCATGTTCAGATTCATGCATTCTATAAGCAGGACAAGCTTATATTATTGCCTAAATATATTATATGTATGTTTCAGGTAATGAATTAAAATTCTGGGTAATGTAAAATGTGACTTTTTTCCTCCCTTGGTCCTGAGTCCTGAGTTAGGAAGAAGGCTGACAAGTTAATGGGCTGCTGTAGATGAAACATGAGGACCACCTTAATGCTCAAGAGGAATACAGCAATACACCATGAGAAACTGTAAGAAGCTGTGGTCATCAGAAGTTAACAATCTCTAACACCTTGGGCTGGTGTTACGGGCAGGTTAAAAATATCATGGGATTCAAAAGAAAGAACTAATATTAGTTCTGGTATATTATATCTGTGAAGCACACTAAAAGACACACACATTTGCAGTAGTTCTGCCAGTCAAAATTAAAAACTGCCAACAATAACTAAGAAGATAAAACATAGCTTATGTCATCTTGTGTATAGACACTGTCTAGGGGATATTGAAATGAATGGGAACATCTTATGGAGACCTTATACAGTGCTTTTTAAAATTAGAGTTAATATATACATGTGAGTAGATTTTAAATTATGAGAAGTATAAGAATAGTACAAAAGACAGTCAAGGACATATTTTAGTAATATGCTGCATCGTTTGGAAAGCTGAGGAGGCTTCACTGGAGGCTACATGACTTTGAAGGCTACAAGGATACATACTACCAGAACACTTAAATATGTCCCCATGTCTTAACTATATATTAAAAATTAGTCTTCTGATTTTGAATCAGAAACAGTACATATATAATAGTCTTATATCAGATTGAAAGTATCAGTGAGACACACTTCAGCAATAACTGTTTGAATTTGAGAAATTATTTTCAAATATGTAGCGTATTTCTTCTTCCCATTACATGAACTTTATGGAAATTTTTCCTATGTAGAAAAAAGTTATTTTTAAATTCTTCATCAATGAATTAGTGCTACTTGTAAATTTAATGTATTCTAAATATTCTACAGATTTGCAAGAATGTATTTCTTATCAGTGGGGATAATGATAAAATTGCTATAATGACAGGAATTATTATGACAGTGCAGAGATCTGAACACAACCAGAATGAATATATGACAATCACAACAAATCTTTCTGTGTCTACACTATTGGTAGTATAGCATGAATGGAAATGAATCAAATTTTTATGCACACAATTTATACATTCTACTGAGCAATATATTTAATAAATCA